>CATIWQ010398721.1:0-26841 GCA_949673415.1 Euphorbia schlechtendalii
TGGAAATGATAGCTGGCCCATATATGTTTATCTAAGAAAACAAATAGATTTTGTCAGTTCCATATGCATTAATTTATAAAGAAACAAAATAAAAGCTTAATAAAATTATATGACAATGAACTAAAAATGCAGTTAAGACGAAACTTAGGCCACAGTGGTAATAAAATAGGCAACCTGAGTATTCATGTTTGTTAAGATTGTATTTTGTAGAGATTGAATCCAAATTATAGGTATATATGCCATATAGATAAAATCATAGAAGGTTCAATTCTGTTTTAGGTATCAAGTCTTACAGGCAAATTCTTAATGGCTAGATAATTAGATATGTGTTTGTGTTGCAATTTTATTTTTCTCTACCTTTAGTGCATTTGTTTGAAGATAAATCTCAAATGAATCCTGTAAATTATTCTATTCTTGTGGGTTTGAACTAAGCTCTGAAACTCCCTGCTTTGGCCTCCTCTTTGAACCTTCCTTCAGTTTTCGCCTAGTATAGGCTTCTAGTTTTTCTGAAGCCTTTTGTAGTCTGTTTTCAGACAATTCTGTTGAATTATAGTGGCTAAACAATTGGACTTGTGGTGCTTGGATGTTGCAGTTAAATGATCCCCCATTTGTTTGTGTTGCTGGTTTATTTTGCTCTATTTTCTATTCTTTCACGCATTTGGTTTGAATATAAATTTCAAAATGAATCACGTAAATCATTTTATTTTTGTGGGTTTTTAACCAACCTCTATGTTGTGGCCTTCTTTCTAAACCTTCCTTCAGTTTTCCATTATTATTGCTATCTTCTGCGGTCCACTTTCAGATGTGGTCACTCATTGTTTCCAAAGATTTTTGCTGTTATGTGTTTCTGGATAATAGTTTGTACATCAATACTCCCATAATTTTTCTTAATTTACAGGTTTCTATTGACAGTGGTGAGCTCTTTTCTTCTTGTAATGTGGCAGCTTTCTTGCAATGGGAACATCTCTTAACTATAAAAGTATTGTTTTAGTTTGGTTCAAATGACTCTAGAATTGGGTGAGGTTTTTTTATTGCAAACATGGCATCTGTTGTCAAACAATATGACATCTTTTGTAATGCTAATTTGACTTCTATTATCATCCAATATCATATTATTATCAATCAACATGATGTCGATTATATGGTAATACAATCTTCTTTTTTGTTACATCTTGCTCTAAAATGTTTGCTGTTCTTTTGGGTTTCAAAACCTGTTCATTACTAAATTGTCAGAGTAGAATGCAAATCATTACTTTAACCTATAAAATGGAATTACCAGCTTTTTCCATTTCTTATTGACACTGGGGGAGGTGTATGTTTTAGGGTAGTGTAAGATGAGGAAGAACAATAATTCTGAATTTTCCAAAATGTCCCTTTCCACGTCTACAAAACTGACAAAGTTAAAGAGAATACTCTTATTTTGTTAATGTTCCTAGACCTTTTGCGACCTATAAATCCATGAGCTTCCATTTTGAAATGACTTATAGTGTGAGATTTCCCCCTTTTTTCCCATGTTTATATGTTCTTGTGAGAAAAGATTGCTACCTTTTACTACAAAACAAAAGGGGAAACCATAATATTCTATACTGAAATTTGAAAACTCGAAATCGGATTAGTAAATGCTATAACTTTCAGATGAAGATTCGGAATCTCGGTAAAACTACACAGCTATGACCATCAAATGAATCTTCCATGGATGTATTGCTATAAGTAAGCAAGAACATTCAAGTTCAATAACCAGATATAATCCTTTTTCAAGGAATTCGTTCCGAAAATTTGATAAAATTAATTTTCAGAGATGCCCATGTTAATCTAACTTCAAAATATGTAGTTGCTATTAGTATCAAAGAAAAAAACACAAAATCGACAATGGAAACTGAGATGAACATATTCAATCACTAATTCAGAGAAATAAAACCAACGCAAGAACAACATGCAATGGTTACTGCTTATATTCAAGTGAAAACAACAACTTTGGGAACTAGATGAACAGCAAAAGAAACATGGGTTCAATCCCAAAGAGAAGCAAAGTAAAAGTAGTAGAATCAAAACTGAAATTTGTGCGGTTTTATGTTTTTAGAAGTCAAACCTAGAAGCAAAGTGATCTGAAGCTACCTGATCCGGGAAGAGAGACTGCGGAAATGTGTTCAACCCTGCATTCACATAATTAATTATCCATGCATTAAGATAGAAGAAATTTTCTGATATTTGAAAAAACAGTAAAAGACGAAAAAAACGAATAAGCTCAAAATTAAGTCCAAACTTTTGATGTTAACATTGATGGACAATTACATGATTCATTAAACTTTGGGGGCTAGAATACAAGTTTAAGCAAATTGTTCCTCAAAGAATATAAATGAAAAGAAAAGAATGAACAAAAGGCAGCACAATGAGACTTACAAAACGCACCGTTTAAGTGATATCCTTAAGTAGCTCACGACACCTAGATCAATCCGTGACTGACAGCTGGAGTCAAGCTTAACTTAAGGAAAGTCAACTCAAACTCGTTCTCAAAGCTTTTTTTTTTCTCTCCATATTAGATGGTCAAAAGCACTTGCTTAATTTGGGGAATCGGGGCTAACAATTTTTAATCAAAATGGTACAGGGAAATACGCTTTAATCTCAAATTCTTATTGTGCTGTTATTGCAAGTTTAGAATTACTTTTCAAAATAGTGAAATTACGATAAATGTTAGAAACATTTAGTTTAATTCAAGGTATACTACTTGTTCGTATGAATAATGTTCTTTCCTATAGTGGACTTTATTAAAACAACACACTATATGAAATAGATTAAATAAATATTTTAGATTATGTTAATGACAAATAATGATGTGGCAGATAAGGCTAATGCATTAGAAATTTGTCTGCAATTAAAACAAAATATTCATAAAGTAATTAAATATATCAATTTGGTGTTAGTGGGACCTTTTCCCACCATTGTTAATGCCTTCCAAACTTTAATGACTTGGAGTTTTCTTTTTTTTTTTTTTAATGAAATACTCTTATTTTATCTTTTAGTAAAAATTTATATGTTGCATGAAAATGTACCGAGAACAATATAAAAATTACAAAAAACAACAATTGTAACAGATAAATAGCCTTTGAATTGTTATGTTAATTGGTTTATTTCTTTTGTTTCTACCTAATTCCCTGCAATAATTCAGTTCACAAGTTTATTATTATTCATAACTAAAATTGGACTAACTTAAAATGTCCTTTCTATAGGGTTTATCAATTTTTTATACTCTTCCTTTTTTAAATGAAAGATCATTCAACATGAAAAATAATCACAATTTAATTTATAATAATCCAAAATAAACTCATAGAAATGTTCACCAAATTTATTGGATGTCTATATTACCAATATAATAATTTTACTATGTGATTTCATCTCTCTATCTATATATGCCTTTAATATAATTATAAAAATTTCATACTTCTTAATAACTTGAGTTTTTAAGAAAGATACAAATATTCAAAGAGTAACCTGAATATTAGGTTATTTGTTTTAGGGACAAAACAGTTATTGGTAAAAACATGAAATATAACATGCAACAACAACGAAGCTAAGAGGTCAAAATGCATCAAAGTAAAATTTTAAAAAGGTTGCAATTTATTATTATTATTATTACATCAAGCCATTGTTTTTACGCTCCAATTATTTTAATAAATAATGATTTTACTGTAATTATTAGTATTAAAAATATTTAATTAAGACTAATTATTGACAGGTACTTTTTCCCGCAAATTGGAAGAAGCGGCAGAGGGAAATCAATTTCAGTTAAAAATGAGACTTGCCATTATATTTCTATAATCGCACTTTCTTCCTCCACCGCCGCCGCCACCACCGCCACTCCCATGGCCACCCTCAACAACCATAAAAACCACACCCTGAACGGAAGCAGTAATGATTGCGACTCCGCCGTAGCAAAAAGGCCGAAGCTCTCACCTTCGTCGCCGGGAATCACCGATTCCGAAATTCAATCCGAGTTCTCACACCATGACCCCTCCGTCGCCCGCATCAACAACGGCAGCTTCGGTAGCTGCCCGCAGTTTGTCATTTCTGCTCAACGCCAATGGCAATTAAAATTCCTCCGGCAGCCGGATGATTTCTATTTCAACGGCCTCAAGCCAGGTATCCTTCAGTCTCGATCCATCGTTAAATCGTTAATCAACGCTGACCACGTCGACGAAATCTCACTCGTCGATAACGCCACCACCGCCGCCGCTATTGTTCTACAGAAATGGGCTAGGTCTTTCACCGAGGGAAGATTTAGCAAAGGCGACGTCGTTATAATGCTTCATTACGCCTACGGAGCAGTGAAGAAGTCCGTCGAGGCCTACGTCACCCGCGCCGGCGGACATGTAATTGAAGTTCAATTGCCGTTTCCGGTGAAATCGAAGGAGGAAATTGTAACGGCATTTCGTAAGGCTCTAGAGAGGGGGAAAGAGAATGGTAAGAAACTAAGATTAGCTGTGATTGATCATGTAACTTCAATGCCTAGTGTTGTGATTCCTATTAAGGAATTGGTTCAAATTTGCAGAGAAGAAAGTGTAGACCAGGTGTTTGTTGATGCAGCTCACGGAGTTGGATGTGTTGATGTTGATGTGAAAGAAATTGGGGCTGATTTTTACACTAGTAATTTGCACAAATGGTTCTTTTGCCCACCAGCTGTTGCTTTCTTGTATTGCAGAAAATCAAGCAGTAAAGGAAACGATGATTTGCATCATCCTGTTGTTTCTCATGAGTATGGAAATGGGTTAGCTATAGAGAGTGCTTGGATTGGTACAAGGGATTACAGTGCTCAATTAGTAGTTCCTTCAGCACTGGAATTCATTAACCGATTTCCAGGTGGAGTTGAGGGGATTAAGAAGAGGAATCATGAGACTGTAGTAAAGATGGGGGAAATGTTGGCTGAAGCTTGGGGGACTCATTTAGGGTGTCCGCCAGATATGTGTTCAAGCATGGTTATGGTTGGATTGCCTGTTTCTTTGGGGATTTCTTGTGAATCGGATACTTTGAAGTTGAGGACTTATTTGAGAGATCATTTTAAGGTTGAAGTTCCAATTTATTTTAGAGCCCCAGGAGATGGTGAAGTTGATTCTGTGACTGGCTATGCTCGGATCTCATATCAAATCTACAATAAGGCTGAGGATTATTACAAGTTTAGGGATGCCATTAATAAAAGTGTTAGTGATGGCTTCACTTGTGCTTGTCTCACTAATTGAAGAGGTATGCCTTGCTTCCAATATCTCAGATTTTCTGTCTAATCATGGGTTTGATATTTTGTTCTATTGTTCGTTACAATTGTGTTTCAGTAATATGTTGTTGTGTTGTCTTTTCCATGGTTTTTAAAGTCTAAGCTGCATCATAAATCATATTTGCGATGCTGAAAATTTTATGATGTAGAAGTCAATGTTTATTTCTCATATGCATTCTTCATATTATTTTAAAGATTGCACAATCAGTTGAACTTTATGTTTTATGGTAAGTAATCAAAAGGTTGGATGAGGAAAAGGTTCTGCATTAGGAAATGCTAATTTGTGATTAACTGTAGCAACTAGGCCAAGTAATTAGTAGTCCCTTCAAATTCACATGCTAGAAATGTTCTATTCGATCTGTTTATTGATGAGATAAGTATCGTTTGTATATTGATGAAAAACGTTTGAATATATCTGTTTATCGAATTTGAAGTGATTTTGGTGTTTCTTGATTTGAAAATGGTACCACTGGAATAGTTCAAACTTGAAGTAGAAATTTATATGTTTCGTTCATGCCATTTGTAATGTTGAATTCAATCTTTTGTTACTAGTGTGATGTAAAACCGAAGATCAATGATAGTATATGAATATTTATAAGATCCTCAGTAAAGTTCCAAATGCTAAAGACTAACATCATCTTAATGTTAGTTTTAATTATTTATCAATATAGTCTTTTATTTGAATGTTTTATAATTTCTTCACTTCCTTGAAGAGTTGTGCGTCATCCATGGATCTATTTCCTTTCTTGGAATGACTGATAAACAATTCTCATTGTTAACAAAATATTGTTGGCTGTAAATTATTGTATGCTTAAGATTTCTTGTGTGTCCATCCATCTCAAAAATCTTTATAGTCATTATAAACCAGGCATTGTAAACCAGAAAATCGTTGTTAAAAAATTCTGTGGAAGAAGAAAGCACTTTGTTAGACATAGATTGAAGGACTAGTTCTGATTTTTAAACTTGGCAAGCAAGGTCAAATAGGTCCAAAAAGAACTCTACGTTCAATCCAATGCTTGCTGTTTTTGTCAAACGAGTCCAAAAACCGCGTTTATGAGATATAACGTGTATAAAATACATTTTCAAACATTTATCAACTTTCAAAGACAATGCACACAAGAAGAGATCAAAATCGATACACAGTTCATTTTAGACCTATTTGACTGTGCTGAGTCTGAGGATCAAACCGAATTTTTTTACCCATATTTGCTTACGTGGAAACTGCATTAACCTATCATTTCTCTGTTTGTTTGTATGTAGTTCGATGATGGAACACTAGAAGAATTCCAATGAATAACAGTTAGCTATGGTGTGATGGTTTCGGTACCATGAATCGCCAACCTCTTCTATATGGCTTCCATTACTTTGACAAAACTGGCAGAAGTTGTATGAATTTAGCCTGGTTTGTACCAAAAATTAAGACACTTTGTAAGTTTTCATGGTTGCTGTATTCAGTTGTTGCATACTCTGAATTTTTCAACCTTTCTAATAAATATGACTTTCTTCCGATTGACTTGTCATTGTTGATTTATAGTGTTAATCGTCATTTTGGACCAATACGATTGTCAATGTTCAAACTGTATCTAGATTTCTTTTTTTAATCAACTCCACGTGTCAAGTATTGACTTTTTATTCAGGGTATGGCCAATATGTTGGTGTTGATTAATGGTATTGGATCTTGCAAAGACCGTACGAGAAATCATCATTTTCGACAAATTTGTTGTTTATGTAAAAAAAATTTAATGGCAAGAATGATCGATTCATGTTTCTTGAGGATCTGTTTTATTGCTAAGAAAGTCTGGCGACCCTTACAGTATTGATTCACTATATGTGTATCTAGGTAGAATTTTGATATGTTCATTAATTATTTAATTGATGTCACATAATATTGAATGAAAATGATGCTTTAACAAAAAGAAAGTGGTGTGACAATCGAAG
This sequence comes from Euphorbia schlechtendalii, assembly GCA_949673415.1. Lineage (NCBI taxonomy): Eukaryota > Viridiplantae > Streptophyta > Magnoliopsida > Malpighiales > Euphorbiaceae > Euphorbia > Euphorbia schlechtendalii. The sequence continues at coordinate 7,202 of CATIWQ010398721.1, forward strand.
ACAAAGGTATCAAACACCAATTCCCACATGACAAGACAAATCAATAAACTTAACAATGAAAATTGAAATATTTGGCATCAACTTAACAATGAAAATTGAAATATTTGGCATCATCCATTCAAATGCTTGTCTAATTTCAATAGAAAACTACTAACATTGAAAAAGAATGTGTATATTGATTTAAGATTAGCCTATGCTATGTGGTCCCATTATATTTTTTTATTTTTTATGATTGTTTTTTCCTTGGCATGGTACGTGTGAAAATGCAATATATTAATCGATGTTACAAAGTATTTCATATACTTCACATGAGACCTTCAACACATGTAATGGTAATTGATGCACTTCCATGCCTAGGTTAGAGCTGTATTTTAGCGAAGAGAATTAGAGATTATTTAGGGCTCGTTTGTTTCCAGGAAAATATTTTTCGAATTTTTCTACTTTTGTTTGATTTGGAAAATAAGTCAAAGAAAAATATTATGCAAGTTAACATGAAAATATAATGTAAATAATGGAAAATGTTTTCCCAAAAAAAGATGGAAAAACATTTTCTTTTACTTTCCTACTTTACCTCCTCCACTATTACCACATTCACTTCTTCCACTCCCATCAACATATCCATCACTCTCTCTATCCCGCTACCGCTACCATCACTATCACCTCCTCTACTCATCGCCGCCACCACCTCCGCCGGACACCACTACTTCTTTCACTTCCAGCACCACCATTTCTTCCACCCACACCAACACATCCATCACTTCCTCCATCCTATTATCTCTATCACGACCACCACCACCTCCTTCATTCGTCGCCATCATTGCCACCACCACTCCCTCCACCAGCACATCCACTTCTTCCTCAAACACCACCACCGTCACCACCATCACCTCTTCCACCCCGCCACCACCGCAACCACTTCCTCTACCTATATTACCACCACTTCCTCCACCCCTCCATCAACACTACCTCCACCGTCACCGCAAATTCATCTCCTCCATCTACATTTATTTTTATATAAAAATGTAATCTATACTTAATATAATATAATTTTTATATAATAATTATTATGCTATATTTCACATATTTTACTATATATATATATATATATATATATATATATATATATATATATATATAAGTTAAACTAGGATTTTGTATACTTAAATTTGTGGTTGGAAAATATTTTTCAGAATTGTTAACAAATATCAGAAAATATTTTACAGTGATTTAACCAAACATAGGAAAATATTTCATTTTCCTGCATAATATTTTTCCTTGCATAACATTTTTCCTTACATAATATTTTCCTGCAAACAAACGGGGCCTTAAATGATTAAAGAAATGTATGAGTTATTTGAGTACGAGTAGGCTATTCGGACAAGATGGAGCACTGATTGTTTTTACATTCTTGAGTGACAACATCACTAAACTATCAATGTATCTGGTAATTTTTTTCTAAAGTTAGATATATATTCAACCATAAATAGCAAATTATGACGACCTTCCAATGTAATTTTTCATGAAAGGCTTATTTATAGAAATTTAAAATGTGTTGTAGTTAAATTTCTTAATCATTGACTATGAATTTTTAATGTTAAATTTGTTATTTTTGTCAAGTACATTGAAGAAAATACGGAAAAAAAATCAAAACACTTTACTTGCTTGGGACGGGAAAAGACTCAAAAGATAAAATTCTATATTAAATAGTTAATTAGTTCTATTTGAGCATAAACCTTTTCCACTGTAGTATAGAAATCAGCATTCATCTATATAAGAAATTAAGAATATTTGTTGATATTCATTTGCGCTCTATGCTTTAAAAGTCAATATACGGTGTCGTTTAGTCAGCATGGACTTTTTCCTCTCTAATAAAACGTCTCTGAAAAAGAACATTTTTTAACCCAGTGTCTCTCGCTCCTCCGGCCACCGCCACCGGCCGAAACCCATAAACCCTTTCGCCTATCAATTCCCTCAATCTGTAATCCCCTCTCACGATTTCAAGAAAAAAAAATGAATCATCTTTCAATGGTAATTAGACCCAACACAAACCCTTCAAACACCACCGGCGCAAATCCAACCACCGCAGAATGCAGCAACTGCGGCACAAAAGACAGCTGGGTTCTCCACCACGTCCGCCTCCTCGGAATCTACCGTCGCCTCTGCACCGCCTGTGTCCTCCGCCTTCATCCCGGTTCATTCTGCCCTTCTTGCTTCGAGTTTTACGATGCTTCTCCTCCTCCTCAGTCAAAGCGCATCTCCTGCAACAGTTGCTCTTCCTTCACCCATACCGATTGCGCCCCGAATCACCCGCCGCCGCCCCTCGCCTTCCTCTGCCCTCCCTGCGCCGACCCCAATTTCAATTTTGTTAACCTAGATAGGACTAGGAATCGTCTAATTGACAAGAATATGGCTACTGCTCTTCTTTGCGCTGCTAAGATTTCTGCTTCATCAATGGCGAAAGCTGTGGTGGTGGCCCGGATGGAGGCGGAGAGAAGGGCGAGGGAAGCGGCTGTTTGCAAGAAGAAAGCAAGGGAGGCTTTGGAGCATGTTGCGTTTTTGGCTAAGAGAAAAGAGATGGAAAAGAGCAATGGGAATGCTGAGAAGGGGCTTGAAAATGGGTTTAGTGCAGAGAAAAATCCGAGCTTTAAAGATTAAGTCATGACGGATTGTTTTTGCTAGTGCAGTTAAAAGACAAACTTTGGATTTGTAGGTATGGAATCCCCATTTTGATTTTTTCTTTCTAATGCCTTTTTTTCTTTTAGGTGTAGTAGCATTTCAAATTGCCATGTTATGTTATCTATCTGTTTGATATGAATATGAAGTAGCTTGGTGAATTTGAAATGTAAAGAAGGGGGGCTTGAAAACGGTTATTATGTAGAGATGAATCCGAGTTTGAAACATTAGTCAATTCGTATTGTGTTATATATGAGATTAATGAAGTTGAAATGTAGAAAAGGAACTTAAAAATGGTTATAATGCAGACAAAATTTGATCTTGAATTATGCTATCTATCTATTTCTAACAGTGATATAGGAGCTTGATGAAGCTGAAATGTAGAAAAGAGGCTTAAAAATGTGTTAATGACAGAATCTGAGCTTAAACATTAATCATGACAGCATTACTTTTATAGTAATAGGTCTCTTGTTCAGAATAACTCTCGATTTCGAAGTTTACTTTGCTTTGCTAGTCCAGTTATTTGACAGACCCTAAATCTATCAGCACAAAATCACACTTTGGTTCTGGCATTTCAATGCCTTTTCAATCAAGGGTGGAACTCAAGTCGTTGTGTCATTATCGTGACATAAACATCCCATTGTTAAGTTGTCTATATTAATTCTTGCTAGAAATCGTCGCTTGTGCATATTGCTGGTTTACAACTCTGAAATGAAATTTTGAGATGGTTTATTTGCAGATGCATCAGTTGCAAGTTGCAACCCCAGTAATACAAGGGAACCTCTTTCAACTTGCTCTTTTTTTTGCCTGAAAATTTCAACTAGTGCAAAATTTTCTGTGAGAGTATCTTCTTGTTCTTACTCCTATATGATGCTCTCGTGTAGAGTCGATTAGGTTAAATAGTAATTTATGTTAAATTATTGCCAGCACCAAACTATAGTGCTATGACTTGTATGTGCATCCATACTTAGCAGTAATGAACCTATTAAGACATTCCTGTTGCTGATTTGGCATTTACTTTACATCAAAGTCTTTTGTAGAATTTTCCTTCATGGAATCAAATTAATCGGTTAACAACGACAGATTTTACCGAGATGGGTTTCAGTTTATGTTTGTGTAGTTATGACTATTTGCCTTGTGTTTTACTTTTTGCTGGTAAATTGGATTAAACAAGGACTTGTAGGCGGGGAAATTGCTTATTACATTGATTTTATTTTACATTCATTCATAGAAACTCAGAATTTTCCGAGAACTTTATTCGGACACTAGTATTGAAACACAATTTCCTATGTAGGGATTGGATTTTGTTTTGTATGGCCAAATATTAGTGAACCTATAGCTGTTATTTTCTGGCTTTGGTTCTGATCATCAATGTTGAACATATTTTTCTCCATCTTAGCATTTGGTTTCATTGAAGAATACTCAGTTCTGATGTCAAAGTCACGAGCTTTGTTAAAATGGTTTTAAGTTGGTTTGTCCATGGTAACTGAAAAGTTGAAACTTTTCTTTCCGACCTGATTCTTCGATTTACAGTCAAGGTTTTCATCTGCTTGAGTTGAAATTTTAACATGAAGTTTTTCACTCTACAATCACATTCCACCTTGACTTAGAAACCTTTAATACCTTCTTTGACCGGTATTAATCCCTCAATATACTATGTATTCATACGTATACCGAAAATATATGGCTGTATCGAATTCCGAAGTAGGCTTTATTGTGTCTGACATTTCACGTTTAGTTCTCGATATCCATTTCCATGCTTTATAACTATAAATTTACAAAGATATTAGATAGAATATGTAGAAGATCAATTCGGATCCAAGTAAATACACCACTTCAATGAAAAAACACTTGTAGCTTATACTAAATATATGCTTTCAAGTTTTTACTCGCAAAAAAAATGGTATAAAACAAAATTGTAACCTGTGAAACTAATTCTTGCTTTTTCTTGTACTAAATTTGTTTAGTTCCAAACAAAGATCTGCATAATTTTACAAGAAAGCTTTTAATTGGCTCAAAATAAACCTATCCAATCAACAATCTATGCATCACAGCTTTTAATTTCATGTATTCCCTAATCCCTCAACAAGTATATCACTTACACAATCTTCAATCAAAAACGTTTTCTCATCGCTTCCCTCTCTATCATCCGATCCAATCAACAATCTATGTGTCGTTGCATCGGGAACCCAACCTTTCTCCAACATCAAATCGAGCAACCGTTTCGCCTCGTTCTTACAACCTTCTTTCCACAAACCGTTGATCAATATGTTGTACATCTCCACGCTAATTACTTCAGAATCGGTAACAAGTCCACTGACTGAACTAGCAATCGTATAAAGCCGAGATTCATTTGCCAGATATAGCAACAGATTGTGCAGTGTAGTTGAATCCATTACCAAACCTTGGATTACCATGTTATTGAATATTAAAGAACAGTCCTTTGCTCGGTTTTGCGCCATCATGGTTTGTAACACTATGCAGTGTGTTTCTGTATCAGGGTTGCAGCCCTTTACCAGCATTTGCGAGAAAAACACGAAAAGTTTCGATCTTTTGTCTGATTTAGACAAACCCAGAAGAATACTTTTGTAAGTACCAATCTCGCAGAAAGCGCCTGAATTATAAGCCATTCGTAGCAGCCTGATTGCTTCGTTAACCATTCCATTGCCGCAAATTCCCTCAATCAGCATACTAAATGCAGTGGACTTAAGAAAACATCCATTTTCATACATGTAACGGAAAACTCGAGTAGCGTCCAAATACTTTTTTGTTCTGCAAAGAACTTCGATTAGCTCAGAGTACGAAACAGAATCTAAAACCCAGCACTTAGCTTGGATTTGAGAGAATAATCTCAGAGAATCTTCACAATTGTTTAACCTAGAATGACCTAATACAAGAGCTGCATACGTGGCCTCATTTGGAACCATTGAAGATACCACCATTCTCCCGAGAATTTCAAATCCTTTCCAAATTTCTGCCTTCTCACAGAGAAATCGAATTAGAATATTCCAAGAATCGCAGTCTGTTATACTTATTTCACACATTTTCTCAATTACACCTTTAGCCATGTAAAACTCTCCAGCATTACAACACCCTCTAAGCAATTCATTAAATGCACCAGTTTCAAAGAAACTATTATCTTCCAAGAACTTCAAAGCCTCGCTTATCTTCCCCGATATACAAAATTGATTAATGACAATCACAAGATTATCGTTATCTGGTATCAAAAGACTTCTCCCCATCTCTTTGAGAAGTTTCACGGCCTCATCAAACAAAAGGTTCTCACATAAACACCGTATCAAAGTATTGTAAATACACGAATTAGGATGAAAGTTAGATGCTTGCATCATTGTAAATAACTTCATTGCCTCTTCTAGTTTATTTTCTCTGCACAACAAAGGTATAAGACTAGTATAAAAACTCAACTCGGGTGAACACCCGAGTTTCAGCATGTCTTCTAAAATGATAACAGAATCGTTGACTTGATTATTCACAATAAGACCTCTTACAACTATCTCGAACGTCTTACTATTCGGGTCACAATTTTTCTTGTTCATTCTCTTGTACTGATGCAAAGCCGAATCGACTTTCTTAGACTCGAACAAGACCTCTAACAAGCAGTTTAAAGTGTCAACATTAGGTGCTACTCCTGCTTTAACCATCTCTTTGTAAACAAAAACCACATCTCGAAACCCTCTTTTCTCTGCTACGAGAGCTTCTAAAACAGAGTTAAAAAGCGAAATTCGAGGCCTAAAACCCGCAGAATTCATGTAAACAAGCATGCATATAGCTTCATTCAGCCTACAATGTGTAACAAATGATTCAACCAGTGAAACTACAACATTTTCTACACATGGAGAACATTCCCTAACTAAATTTTGACAAAAACCCTCCATTTCTTCAACTTTACCAGCAATACCCAGCTTCAAAATGATCCAATAATACGTTTCTGCAGTGTGGGAGAAGCGTTTCTGAAGGGCAGCCCATTTGAATATCTTAACAGCAGAAGTTATATCACTGGTACTCTGCAAAACCCTAATTAAGCTATCTGGGTGTAATTTATCCCTCAAAAATTGTATCTTTGCTTCAAAATCAGTCGAATTAGATATAGGTTGGTCAAGTTCGGGATTGATTAGGATTGAGTTAGTAGAAGAAACAGAAGAAAGACGTAATTTTGAAATGACCCATTTGGGAATTTTCTTTGAGAGTGTTAAACGAGAGAGCATCGCAGTTGGGGCTATTCAGTTTCTGCTAAGCGATCGCATAAATTGCGGCAAAGCAGACGAAAACAGAATAAGATTGATAACTGACCTGGGAATTGAAGCAATCAAATTGAGATATAACAGACGAGATTTTGGGAGGGTCGATGATGGAGCTCGGCTTAGCTAGTCAGTGGCGCGTGATGCAGAATTTTTTCTGTTTCTACTAGCAAAGCAGTTGAGAAGAACTACTTTAGGCCCCGTCGGAAACCTGAAATCGAAGTTATATTTGACGATATCAGTGTGCGTTTCCTCGAAACGTTTCTGTGGCTTGTTATTTTACCGAAATACTTCTTTTATATTCTGTTATAAATTATTTAAAAAATATTTAAGCCTTTGATCCTTCGTAGTTATAACTTAAATTCACTTGTTTGATTGTATGGTTATTTTCATAATATAACCTCTCATACTTTTTCATGATTTCAAGAATCATGAAAATGATATCACAGATTTGGTGGTTCTCCATGATTCTACTTTCAATCAAACTAAATTTTAAAAAAACCATACCATACCATACCATCTATCCAAACATAAAATTTTAAAAGAACCATACCGTACTGTATCATACCATATCGTACCGTACTTTAATGAACCGTGGAAAACTATCATCCAAACAAATCTAATAGGTGTTTCTCAAAACTTCTTTCTTTTCAACTTTTAATTTAAAAGTATCTTTTTTAACTTATAATTCAGACAATGAAGTATTTCTGATAATTTTTTTTTAGCTTAAAAGTTAAAAATAAGACAGAAGTTAAAAATAAGTCAGACTTACATTTTAAAAAAAACACTTATAAAATATAAATAACTTTTTCAGAAGTTCTGAGAAATTTCTGCTAAATCACATAACCTGCTTAAGTTATTTACTTTTCATTCTAATTCTAACATAATATTGCCTCCCCTAGTTCTTTATTGAATTCAGCTTCATTTAACAAAATAGCTTAACTTACATGTACCTCTAATAAACATCTCACAAACAAGATTTGGCACATAATCTGATTCGTTAACTATGTTAACGTGTTAATCATTGGTGTTAAGACCAAAATCCATACACCAAATTACAATAATTGGATGAGGATGTACCTACAAACAGTAGCCATACTCTTGAAACATCAACTACTCAAAGGAATTTTCATTGCCAAGGCCAGTGTCGCGTTAACAATCGCGTTGATTCAACACCGGAAGATACACCACAATTCAATGGTCTGATACAAAAAGATTCTGCTCTTAAATAAACATTGAAGAAAAGGAGCTCTTATATATATGTTACTTTTATTTAAGCATACATTACAGAATTCTGACATAAATGCGGACAGCGGCAGATTCAGCTAAAAACAACAATGTTGAACTCCTAATTTACAGACTGAAGCTTAAGCAATACAAATTTGTGCATATCTGTAATCTCATAAGCCATATCAGAACAAAAGAAAATAAATTACATACACAAAGTTACTCATACATCACCTTCTTTATCCGAAATAGTCCACACTTTGAACAGGATTAATCGTAACATCCCGACTTGACATTGCGAACCATTATTTGTTGTTGAGTTCACCATTTCACATCTATGGCCCTTGTTGACCGAGCCAGTAACAAATTACATGACACGTGTCTTGGCATTAGACAAAGAACCAGATACTTTGACGTGTAAACATGAAACTTAATACACATAGGGCTCGTTTGGTTAGTGGAATGGTTATTCCGTGGAATAGGAGAAAAACGATTGAAAAAATGTAAAGTTTTTGCCTAGAGGCCGTCGTCGGGATGGAATAGCTATTCCGAGCTATCATACAACTCATGGAATAGCTATTCCCTTCTCGAGAGGAGGAATAGCTATTCCATGAGTTGTATGATACCTAGGAATAGCTATTTCATCCCGATGACAGATTCTAAGCAAACACTCCTTTTTACATTCGTTTTTCTCCTATTCCGTGAAATAAATATTCCGCCAACCAAACGAGCTCATATAGACATGTGAATTCGTGGGTCCAACATGTTGAAAATTTGGATCCCACAAACGCAAATGTCGATGTCTGTATTGAGGGTCATTTTTCCACGTCAAAGCCCCTGGTACTTTAATATAATTTCTCAGTATATAATGTCGCCTTCTCCTTCCACCATATAGCCAACCACGCTTCTAAAGCATCATGAAGCTATAAAAAATTTCGGAGTCTGAATATTTCTTCTTTTACTATGTATGGATAGGTTGAACTTGCTTCATTCAATAACTCCATTAATGGCTGAGGCAACAAGCAAAGGATCTAAAATCCTTCTTAAAAAGGTTAGTCAATGGTCAATGGCTAATAAATATCCGAAAGCTGAAGAGCTTTCGCTGTGATGTTTCTTCAGATGTCCTGAAATAAATACCCGCGACAAGGTCCAGCAAAACCATCATTCTCTACGAAAGTATCCAAGAGCGAAAGAACGATTTTTTTCATTCCAATGCAATGATATCTTGCCCTATAGTTCTCCATGGTGATTCTTTGCAATGCATTTCTCGAGATAGACTTATGCCCCTTAGGAGTGTACGAAACTAAAATAAGATAAAACTATTCCAAAGCATCTAAATCTAATATAAGATCAATGAACTCGACTATTATTACCAATCCACTTCCTTTGATTGTCACTGGTATTGGTAGAGAGCAGCCCTTTTTCTTACCATATCATGAGTTCAATTTATTGGCCAACTATAGAACCTAAATCATTGTTGACCTCTGCAAGAGTAATGGTGAGTGGTTGCCATCCCGATTGAGGATGTATAATCCATTTCTTAATGGCGATCGCCATGTTTAACATCTGGAGTATACTACCCAAAGCAAGTTCTTTCAAGCACATCTTCTTCAAAATAGTAGCAGCTTCATACCTGTAAAACAAACCAGACGAAACACAGGACAGAAAAATTCCGCAATTAGAGGAGAAACTAGGGAAAAATGAAATCAAACCAACGTTGCGCGACAAATCGACGCCTTTATTTTTACCTGCAATGAGAAGACATCAAAGAGGATCTTCCAGCAGGGGAAGTCAAAAAATTCTGAAATTCGTCCCACGTTGCTTTAGAATAGTCTTTCGGATTACCGCCTATCGGATTCACGCATTTCCAGAGTTGATCATTCTTACCAACATATAACTGCACAGCGCCCAGTTTCTGCTTCACTATCATCTGCTGCTCAATGGCACTCTCGAGGGCCATCTTAACGTCGGTATTGCGATGCTTAGGATCTCCGTATCGAACACAGTCAGTTATATTCGCTTCGGTAGGCATCATCTTTTCGCTTTTAAGAGTGTTCAAGGCAAGTAATATAACTCCAATAAGGCCTTGGACATATTCCGAAGGTTTCGGACATCCCGGAGTTCCCCATATAACATTAATAGAAGCAATAGTCTGCGACATATGCCCATTTTGCGAATTTTGAGGTTTAGGAGCTTTTTTCTTCGGGTCATGTTTTTGCTCCCCGTTTCGTCTTTGACCGGTCGGGAAATTGTTAGAGTTGGAAGGGTAACCAGACATATTCAAGTTACCAATATCGGGAAGAGCGGGCCTAGGCCCGTTGGGGGCAGGCAATAAAGGAGGCGACAAAGTAGGCCGATACAAACAGCCTACCATAGAATCGGGATGCAAAGCAGAAGGATTCGGTCTCATTGGCTGAGTATAATGATTCTGAACGTTGCCACTTACATGAGTGACATCACTCCAGTTAAAGTTAGGTACAAAATCTGGAGGGGGCCCGCTTTTCGGGACATAGGGACCAGGTTGGTAAGAGTTCAAGTTGTTCTGATCGTCTTGGTTCCAAACAGGCGGTGCGTTCGATGTCTTCGCTCCATTTGTTTGGTTCGGGTTTCTTCGAACAATCTTTCCTTTATGTCTGTTAGTAAAAGTAGGTCTCTGATTGTCCGAAAAGGAATCTGCTGATTGCTTTACATGGATTCCGTCGGAAGTCGGAATCTGCGAAGTGTCTGAAGTAGATGTGTAATAATTATTATTGTTACTGCCTAGTTGTTGGGATTCGCCGTCTGATAACGGCGGTCCTCCGGCGAGGAGGCTAGTCCAAAGCCATACACTCCGGGCAGCTGCGATGAGGGGGGCAGATGCCCTTTGAGGCTGCGCTAGCAGAATGTTATACCTCCTCATTCGCAATTGGTGGAGAGCATTAGAAAAATCGCGATCGCCGGAGATTAATAAGTAGTTAGCTGGTGCTGGATTGTCCACTGCCCAGAATAACATGTCTACAAGGATTTTCTTGTCACTGGCATCTTTAACACCTGTTGGAATACAAAATCCTCTAAGAACACAAAACCAAAATGTACAAAAGAAAGTATACCTTATAAATCACCACTTCATACTGATATAGCTATGTATATACAAAATATACATAGCTATATCAGTACATCCAAACTGAGCTCCTAATCATTCTTCCAAAAACAAAACTCATAAAATTACAAAACAAAATCCACAAAAGCACAAAAAAATTCTACAATTTCGTATAAATTCCCCATTTTTTATCACCATTATCACCCCCTCAATCAAATTAATAAAATTTCAAAAAAATTCTACCATGTTATAATTTTTTATTTTACCCTAATTATTTCTTTAATTCCAAATATATCCCTTATTTTATTTATTTTACCACTAAAAAAACAGTTTAATTTTAATACTGAATATGTCCTAATTCCTAAGGACAATCGCCTAATTTTTTCTCTCTTTACACACAACAAGCAGCAAACTTCATGCAAAGCTATGGAGGACTAGGACTGATGCGTTATGCATTTTATTACTAGATCCAGGTTCTATTATAAGAAGTTCAGGCAAAATTTAGCAAATAAAAGCAAGAATCGCTAATTAAGCAACTCCAGTTTGTGTGGCCAAAAATACCAATATAAACTTTGCTACCACTGGTAACAAAGTCAAACTCCATGAACAGAGCTGACTGCATCTAAATTCAGCAAAAAATTCCACAAATAGATCCACTTTTCCTCACACGAGATCTAACCTTTCTAATCCAAAACCTAACATCAAAATCACAAATCCAACACAAACACCAGAAAGCCAAGGCAAAACGAAAAAGTTGATTAAAGTAAAGTACCGGCGGGGACATGATTTAGTGCGATTCCGGTACTAGAAAGAGCCTGCTGAACAGTAGAGTGAATCCGATTCGTATCGCCATACGCAGAAATCGAAACAGGACCACAATAGTTCATCTTAGCTAAAGCAGAGCTAATGTTTTGAGCTATGGCGTGTGGATCGCAGTCTCTCGGCACCTGACAGTTCTCTATATCCCACCATACCGAAATTTTCGCCGTCACGTACTGCGGCTGCGCTCCTCCATCTCCGCCCATAATTAATATCCCTGATTAAGCCGAAGATTGAGTTGTATACAAAAAATAAGATGAAATTAAGCTGGAAATTGCGATGAATTCGAAGCGGATATATAGAGAGAGGTATCTAAATTTGGCGTCTGGTTGGGTTTATACTTTATGCCATTGGCTTGCTTTTTTCCGTTGGCGATTTTAAGATACGATAAAAGGAAGTTGCTCGGATTGTTGAAGAGATAGGAAAGAGAGTCTCTTCAAAGGGCAATAAATTGTTACGGTTTTGGCCTTGGACTGGTTGGACTTCTGTGCTTGTAGACTACTGTATGGCGGATGTAAATGTATTTTTAAGTTGTTTCACGTGTACTTGTTGTCATTTGTCACCTTCAGTTGCAAATTTTTCGTTTCAAATTATAATTTACTTTATAATTTAAAGTAATTGTGATATTTTTTTTTCAATTCTGTATTTCAATACACAAGTATGAAAGTAGTAATAATTTTTAAAAAAATAAAATAAAATAATTTTTATAAAAAAAGTTTATTAATATTTTTAATATTTATTCAAAGTGAGATTTTTAAAATAAATTAAAAGTAAAAATTTTAAAATTTAAATAATTTCACTTCAAATTTGAATATCATTATTCACTTTAAAATCTGAAACAGAAAACAAAGAAAACTTTAACCGCTCTACTTCATTCCCAACTCCAAACTTTTAAAGTTTAAGTTGGAGATGTCCTAAAATTTTAATTCAATTTATAAATAGTAATTTTTTTAAATTGCGTTTATAATAAATTTAAAGGAAAATTTCACTACGCCTATGTATAGGAAAAATATATATTGATTTTGTAAAACTGGACATAATAATAATGATAATATATGTAGTCAAAACAAAATGAGATTATCCTATTTTTTCAAGCACTCAGTTTAAATCATTTTGTACAATTTAATTTCACTTGGTTTAACTTATTTAAATCGGTGTATATTTAATCACTTCATCGTAATTTAAATAAGGAAATTTTTGTTCAAATTTTTCAATAACTACTATTTTATAGTTCAACATAAAATTGAATAATTATTTTTATATTGTTTATAAAGTTAAAATCAACAACAGGCCAAATATCAACTTAATTCATTTAAAATCCATATGGTATACATTCACATGGATATCAAGCTTAGTTCTTCCGTTTTTTTAGTATTATGGGTTTGTCTAGTTACAGATAAATAGAGTATAACTGGATTTTAAATTTTAGGTAAATTTAAAAAACATGCATTGTAATTTGACTGCTTTGCGAAAAAGTCATTGTAAAATTTTTCTTTATAAAAAAGTTTTCGTGGTTTCAAAAATTTATAAATCAAGATTGAAAATATTTTTCATAAAAAATAGTAGTGTTCTTGAAGATATTTCAATAAATTTAAGATTTTTATAATTTAACCATATTATTTAAAAATTATTCATCAATAAATTTTGAAAATTATTCATTTTATTATTATTTTATTAAATTTACTATCACGTTTTAATTGAAAAAAGTATATGTTTCTTAAAAAAATTTAAAATTTATTACTGAGATATATTGTATTATTATATTATTATTAATTATAATTATTATATTTCAGACAATGCTGAATTTGAAATTATATAAACTCATGAGAAAAAAAAATTACCACTACCACTTTTTGTAGTCTAACAATCAGTCAAGTCAATTAATAATAGTGCTGAGGGATACACGTTTACTGATTGACTTTGGCTACTCATCTCGTTGTACTACCCACTCGTCCTTTGCCACTTCATGTGAAGGCCAAGACAAGACACCACTTTAAAAGGGTAATAAAAATTGAATTCCATTTCATTTCTAATTTAAAATTTGTAACGTGAATTGTGCTATTTTAAATTTAAAATGATATTATTTATAATTTTAAATTTTTTAAAATTTTTCTGTTATTTTTATTCATTTAAAAAATCTTATGTTTTGAATATATATTTGAAAATTTAATATTCTTTATTTTTTAAAAAATTAATATTATTTTTATATTCATAATTTCAAAGTTTGAAGTGAAAATTTAAAGTGAAAGGCTGAAACAAAGAGATAGTAGCAACTTCAAATTATATAGTAAAATAAAATTTGAAATGAAAAGTGGAGGTGTAAAATTAAAGATACCATGAATTCATTGTTAAAAAATTGTTTTGTGAGAAAAAAAAATATTATTTTGACAATATTTGATTTAGCAAATCATGAACAATATTTTTTTATTTCTTATAAACAAATTCTTACAACTTTTTCTTTGACCATTTTGAAGATAAAAATGATCAATAATAACTAATGTCATCCGTAACAAATTAGCAAACAATTACACAAAATAAAATTTAGTAAATTTTTTGCCCTTTTAGTAAGTTAATTCTGATTATAAAACGACAATAAATTTAATTTATTTCAATTTAATATCAGTTCCAAGTGATAGATCCTTAATTCCCAAAAATTTTCCAAGCATTCATTAAAATCCATCTTTGAATCTAGGCCATCCATGTCAGAATGAATGGCCCAAATTTTTTAATTAAAGTTCATTGATTAACTTTTGAAAAAATCTAGATTACACATTTTGAAATGGAAGGTGCAGATTACAAATGCAATCTGATTTTGGAATACCAATGTTAGAGAGTTTGAATCTTTTTTTCATAGAGAGATCATAAAGGAATCTATACGAATGTAAACTATTTAAATTTGAAAAATAACTTTGGAATGAATTTGAGCAAGTATAATCTATCCATTCAAATATGGAGAGCTAAGATTCAATATACATTTTTTAAATATTATTTCTCTCACGTTCAATCACTTTATCTCTCTCATACTTTAGAGTAAAGTTACTTTAAAGAATCATAATTCATTATATTTACGGTTTATCGTACAAGACAATATTTCTTAGTTGTGTTGTGTTCATGTTCTAGCTAGTATTCCTCTTCAAGCTAGTATTCCTAGTTTGAGTATAATTCTAATAAGGAAACTTTTGCATTTCTATATAGTCCGTTGTTGGTCTTGATTGGTTATGATGCACTCAATCAGAGGGGTGAATGACTAAACTTGGTTTCTGATCTGATTTTTAGTTCTTTTTAGATTTATTACTAAGTGTGCTGATTTTGTTAAACTGATAATATGTGAACATACGATAAACCTAGGCAAACAAGCAAATTGAGCTAAGTCTTAGTTTGACAAACTGTGTTAAGTAAGAATACTCAGCAAAACTAACTAATAAACACTTAGTAGAAAAACACAAATAAGAAAATAACCATGCTAAGTGAAATAACTTGTTGAGTAATGAAAGAGATAGGAATAGAGAGATCAAATAGTGTATGTTATCCTAGTTCAGACTCCCATCTTCGTCCAGTCTCGGATACCTTCTTCGAACTTTGATCCATTATATTAATCTCCTTTAATTAGGTGGAGAATCCTTCACAACAAGGATTACAACGAGTACCTTTCAAGCTAACCTTCAAGTGAGACTAGAGTGTCATTCTCTATCTCACGATCAATCACAATTTTTCTAGCTTAAGAGAATGGAGAAAACAACTTCCCTTACATAAACAATCAATTTGAGAGATCTAACTATCTCCATGAAGTACAAAATGTGAACCTGATGTTGTTCTTCTAGAATTTCCTATTTGTTAAGTAAATTGCACAGAGATTTAACACTTGGAAAATTACAGGTGTATTCACCAAATTTGAAATGCTGCCTTGAGTCTCTATTTATAAGAAGGGATTGAAGTAATCGTTACAAACTTGTCCATCAACTCATTTAATCGTTCATTTATCTTCTAGTTCGGTCTTCAAGAATCTTTCCATTTGAGATAAATTTGTAGTCAATGATGCACAAGATTTATTTCTTAATCTGCAAGACTAGATTATTGAATGAAAACTCGCCAAGTCTTGATCTTCAAGGTGATTCTGTTTGACGAGATTGAGAGCGCGTTATTACGTGATTTTCTTTGATATGCTTAAAGTACTTGTAGTAGCATAATGACACGACTTATATGAAATATGGTGAGACGTTCCATTGTTCTTAGATTTTAACGTTGACATGCTGACATTTTGTATGACAGTTTTTCCCTTAGACCTCATAATTATCCCTTTATGTCTTCAGCATTAGATCATCTTCGAGATCTATAAAGCATTAAACTGGGAATATTTTATTTTAGGAATAAAATGTGAAAAGAATACAATATTATAACAGAGTAACTTCTAATACTGAGGATAATTGTGAATAAAATAGGAGTTGAGTTTAATTCTATTATATCGTGCTGGATAGCTTAACTCAGCAACCAATGTTAGTAATTTTAACTAAGTCTTTTAAGTTATAGCAAGACTAGGTGAGCTAATCTTAACAAAACCTAAATAATTCTAATTAAATACAAACTACATAGTTGACTTATGTTGTCATTCATGTTTTACATCATAAAAAACTTTAACTCAATGTTGCTGAGCAATCCTTAAATTAGGTTTAACATTTGTATATCACGCCTTACAGAGGAGATTTCAACCTTTCAGATACCACTAGAAAAAGGTGTTTAAAAAGTTTTTAACTAATTAATAAGATAAAATTATAACAAATTTAGCTCCTATCTTCATCCCTAACTTTATTTATAGAATTTACAATGTATTTTCTTCATCCATTTACTCATTTTTTATTTCCCAAATCAAAATCCCTTATATATATATATATATATATTAATATTTTGTTTTTTTATGATTTTTTATTATTATATTAATTAAAAAATGCAAAAAGAATATAAAATAAAAAAGTAAAAGGAAAAGGAAACAATATTACATTGCAATCCCAAAATAGGGTTCCTTGTATACATGGAACTTCATTCTGGGTATGTATGAAATAGTTTAATTTCTAGATTCTCCGTATCCCATTTCACATGGTCATTGGATTTGCTCTTAGTTCATAGATCGAATATCAAATTTATGGAATGCTACAGTTTATTTGGCTTGGTTTAATATTTTAAACAATTTTTCGATCTAACTAATGGCTGTTGGTTTCTTTCTCTAAAATTGACACTTTATGTTAATTTGACCACGTCAATTGTTATTATACCGTTGAATTGAATACCAATGAGAGTTGGTCCAAATGGTAAGTAATTTGATATTATTAAGTAAGATTTCGAGTTCGAACCTTATGATCATAAATAATTTTCACCGAAAGACTCACTCATCATGGCCAGGTTTCTGACCCGGATTAGATATGGATGTTGTCAAAACAAAATTCTGATGAAACAGATGGACAATGAAAAAAAATACTTGTTGAATTAGACATCACGACCAAGCTTTAATGAATTGATATATATTGTTAGAGTCCCATATGTCTAACTATTCCACTTAATTTATTAGAATATTATTTATTTGTACATTGTATAACGATTTCATATCCTATTTTGAATATAAATTGGTGATGAAGTTGTTAAATTGAGTGAAATCATGCAGATTTTATATCAGTTTTGTGAAATTTAAACGTCTTAATATTATTTATTTGAGCTTTTTGAATGAATTATGCACAATAAAAACCAAGATAGAAAATTTTGTACATATGTATAAATTTAAAATTCATATGTTCTCTTATTATTTGATACTATAGATAATAAAATAAACTTTAACCTTATCTCCTAGAAAATTTTTTGTGGTCGAGTGTACATTCAGATACTTTTGTGGTCGAGAGAAAAATACATTCAGATAAATAAATCACTAAAAAATTTTTGTGGTTTGGAAATTGTTGAAATTGACATTTTTGACAGAATGATAAGAAGAAAGTTTCTAAGGGATAAATGGGAAAAGCCGGAAGGAAGTTCGTAATGCATACGGTGGACAATTTATGCATTTAATTACTTGACTTGGTCGTGGAGGGTAGCACAAAAAGTCAGCATTCAGCAATAACGCCGTACAAATTATGCAAAACTATACTTGTTGGTGGACATTAATGGTTTGTGACAGGTTTTATTGGATTTCGTAATTCTCGGTGTTTTTAAATAATTATCATTTTAAAATTATTTTTCAATATTAATATCACATTAACTAAAATGATAAAAGTATTTATTTATTTTTATGATTTTTATTTATTTGAAAATTAATTGGATATTTTATTCTTTTTGTCATTTTCAATGTGCATTAAATAAAGATAAAATGTACATTGAAATCTTAAAATGATACTTATTTAAAAAATTTTCGAAGATCCTAAAAAAATAATTATTAAAAAAGGAAGGTAGTAATAAGTATAATTGTTTAACCAAATTTTTGTATTAAAGGATCTTGAATTCACATCAGTTTCGAAACAAGCTTACAAAATCAAGCGTGTATGATGGTTGTAAACATGTCCATTCAAAATAAATATATGACATATTTTTACAATTTCCGCTTAAAATTAATAAATATTTTTATCTTTTTCATTATGCATTAAATAAGGGTAAAATGAATAAATGTATTAAAAAGTTCATTGAAATCCGAAAGCCACACTTATTCTGAAATTTTTGCACCTAAAACAAAGTTATTCATAATGGAGGGATTATCTTTCTTATCCATATAGTACTATTTGATATATGTATCACACAATATGTTACCATTTTGAACTTGTGATATTCATATTAACTCTAATATGAATAACAATAACAAGTACGAAAATGACAAAATGCCTAACAAGTTCTATATCACATGGACTGAATAATTGACCCGTATACTTAATAGATCAAATGGACAAAAAAGTTAAACCAATGACCTTGAAAAATAATTTCATATAACTTGTAAATTTGTTTATATAATAGTGCAATATTGGTATCTGTTAACTAAGTTAATTTCTCATTTGAAGGTGTCAACAACCAAAAACGAAATGTCAAGAGAATTCTCCCGTCAACAAACTCTATTAAACCCACTATCATACACATGCAAAAGAAAACAACGAATTGGAAAACTTAATAGCATGTTATATAATGATCAATATGGTGGGGGAGAGAATTTTTAATTTGATTGTATAATCTAAAATACAACATAAATCATATTTCAAACACACAATTAATTCAAAACATAGTAGCAAACAATCTTCGTTTATCAAATAATGAGTTTGTGTCAAATGACTTAGCCTCTATGTGATTTAAGATGTAACAGGGTTAAGTCATATAAATGATGATATGTGATATTTTTTGTAGTTAATGTAATTGCACCTGCAAATTTTTTAAAAAAGTAGGTAAGATAGTGTATTTTTTTGTTATTTTGTTTTTTAACAAAATAAATAATATTTTACCATTTTATATCACAATTTGGCTAGCATCATGAATGTTAATCCAATTGCGATAAAGGAAAAATTATTGTTAAGTTGTAAAAAGTACGTAGTAACAATATAAATAATACTAAAATTACTTTTATTTCG
>CATIWQ010398764.1:0-19475 GCA_949673415.1 Euphorbia schlechtendalii
TAGTTCATGTTTTAGAATTTTTTTTTTGAATGGATTATTTTATCTTATAATTTGGTTTTTTACTAAACCAAACCGGACCGAACCGAAATATTTAGGTTCGGTCCGGACCGAACCGAATTCTATTCGGTTCGGTATTTGGTTCCTAAAATTTTAATTATTTGGTTCTTGGTTTATTTGGTTTGGTTCGGTTCTTGGACCGAACCGACCAATGCTCACCCCTACTTTGGAGTGGCTCTGTTCACATTAGTAAAGTCTACGCACATTCTGTAGGCTCCGCTTGGTTTTTTCACCAATACGACGTTAGATAACCAGCTTGGATAATGGACTTCTCTGATGTGCCCTAGTTTTAAGAGTTTGCCTACCTCTTCTTCAATGGCCCTCTGCCTCTCGGGAGCATGCTTTCTTTTCTTTTGGACGACTGGCTCAGCATTTGGGTTCAAGTTCAGCCTGTATTGCATAACCTCAGGTTTGACCCCCACAAGATCTTCTGATAACCATGAAAAAACATGTTGTTGGTCTGTGAGGGCGCAAATTATTTCTGCCTTTGCATCGTTGCAAAGGTTTCTTCCAATCTTTAGCAATCGTTTTGGGCCAACTTTGAGCTCTTCCAGCTCCTCCGCCGCCTCGATTTTCTCTGGCCTGTTCACCTCCAACTCCTCTTCCACCAAGAGTGATCAGGAGTGATTCTCTATGTAATGAGGCAAAGTACGACTCCTGAGCTACTTGAGGGTTACTTATTATCACCGTAGTTCCTTTCGTAGTTGGTATGTGAAATACCACGTCCATTGGGGATATGAGCATGCAAGTTTCAGTTTGGAAAGGTCTACCCAATATAACATTGAACCCTATTGAGATGTCTGCGATGGTAAACTCTACTTTCCCGCGGAACTTATGCTTGAGGCTCTCCATTTCCACTTCCAACATAACTTCGCCCAACGATTGTATGGGTTGGCCATTAATCCCAATGAGCGACGAGCATCCAGCTTGAATCCGGGAGTGATGCACTCTTGATGACAGGATTCTCCTTACTGTGAAGTTCTCCATAATTGCTTCTACCACTATGCGATCGGCGTGCTGCTTTTCAACCAGTGAGTTTTGCCTAAACAGCCTCGAGATTTCCACCTCGCTTTATACATTGTTATTCTTGCTAGACGAACCTCTAGCATTCTTTTGGGGCGGTTCGAATTCTAATCTGCCTGCAATCACCATTATTATTCCTTTTGTTCCGCCGAACTTTCTATTCGAGTCTTCCTCCTTCTCATCTTCACCTCCCTCTTTCCTTTCATGTCTCCTTGTGATTCCTTTCACGAATTGGCTGAACTTACCAGCCTTAATCAGCTCATGTACTATGTCTGCCAACGATCGGCAATCATCCATGCGATGCTCCTTAGCTCTATGATAGTCACAGTATTTGTTCAAATCACGCCCTAAGGAGACTCTATCTGGGATTTTAGGAAAGCGAATGTTTTTCTTCTCTAGGGTCTTTTTGATAGCCGCTAATATCTAGCTCAAAGGTGCATTCAGCCTGGGGCGATCTTCTTCTCGATCAACATATTATCCTCGACTAGATCCGCCTTGTCCTTTCCGCCTTCTATCGTCAAATCTTAGTCTATCTTCCCTCTTTGCTTCTTTGCCCCAACCTTTTTTTCTTCGATTGAAATTTATTTCATCAGCTGGGATCAGGTCCTTGGCCATGCTAAACATTTATTACAAGCTTTTGGGATGTTTAGTAAGGATCGTATTTCTCAGGTCTCTACTGCGCGTGCCCTTTAGCATTGCCTCTTTGGCTGTGCTGAAATCTACGTCTCGTACTTCTAGGCAAGTTTCATTGAAACGGTTGTAATAATCACAAAGACTTTCTTCTGGCCCCTGCACAATTTCGTGTAAACTCCTTGTTACCAACCCCGTTAGGGCGGAGCCCAAAAATTGCTTTCAAAATGCATCACTGAGTTTTTCCCAGCTGCCTATGGAGTTAGGGGGTAGGGAAGTGAACCATCGGGCCGTAGGTTCGCCCAAAGTAGCAGAAAAATATCGGCATATATATGCCTCTATTGCTCCCACCATTTCCATCCGATTCTTAACATCAGCAACGTGATAATTCAGATCATCTTTTCCCGTGTATTTGTCAAAGGTAGGTATGTAGATAAGTCTTGGCAATGTCTGGTCTTGGATATTTTTCTTAAATGGCGAGTAATTGGTTCTCGACGTTGCCTCTTGATAAAGAACAACCAACTTTGCGAAAAGCTTCTTGGCTTTCTTTTCAAATTCCGGGTCATCTTCTTCTTCACTTTCCGGCTCGACAGGCCTTTTTAAGTTTCTAGCTTTTGGGTTTGGTTCAGGCTGCTTGCCTATTCCTAGCCCTTGAATGGCGACCAACGTTGACCCTATGTCCCCAGGCGGAATCTGACCATCCTTCACTGCTGATACCAGCCCCTGAAGTAATGATAACTATGTTGACTGCCCGACTGAGTTCAGTTCCATGGGCTGCGTGGTTATGATATCCGAGGTTATCGAGGATGTGGTAGAGGCGGTCTGTGGATTTGCGTGAGGGATGATGGGCGTGGCGGGTGGCTGGTTAATGTTGTAGAGGTGGGGTGGCATAAGCCCTTGCGAGGCACTGTCAAAGTCATCAATCAAGGATATGTTACAAGGCAGCACTGTATTCTGCCTGGATATGATCAAACCTGCCTTGCTTAGATCACCGTACATCACACCGGAAGAGATGTACGTCTCAACAACTGACTTTCGATACGCCTCCATTTCTTCTGGGGTAATTTTGTATTTTTGCTGCAACTGGAGGAGTGGGTTCTCTCCTCCCATAGGCCCGTCACCTTAGGGGCGTTCGCCAGTCTTAGGTTTGGCGCCCCCGTGACATTGATCCCTATGGTTGGGGGATGATTGCTTGTTCCGTTGTGAGTCATCTGAGACTGACTAAGAACTAAAATTTTCCGATTATCAGAATGTTTGTGTGAACTGAGATTCTCACCCGAGCAAGTAAATTCAGTCCACGCTCACCGCACCAATGTTAAATTAGCTTGGAAAGTGATTCCACACGCTAACTCTCTGACTGAAATCAACTCCTAACGCTTCTCTCTTATGTGGTTTGAGGGTTTCTACAAAACAACAAACGTCGCTACAGGGGACTAGCCGTGTGACCGGCGTAACCTCTCTGATGCTTAAGTTAGATCGGATTTAAGAGAGGAGGCATGGAGTTTTGTGTTTTTTTTACGTACCTCTGCGTAGTGACCCACATGATCTTTTTATACTCCATGAACGTCTTTTGGTCTGATCCAAAAGTGTGAATCAACCTAAGTTCTAGCTTGAGTGAATCTTTATCTTGTTGATAAGATAAAGCTTATCTGAATTGGGAGTTCCAATTATTGATGTCTCTTTTGAGGTCTTAAACTCTTAATTGGACTCCATGCTCCTGAGGCGTCGGGTCGGTCCAGGCGGACAAGCCGACTCAGCTCGGTGACCGCCTGCACGTTCCTCTGAGATTGAGGGAAGACTTGATTTCTTCCTAATTTGGGGCGGATCCGATCCGCTTGGATGAACAACAGAGTTTTACCCTCGAGTCGGATTGGAACCGTCTGGATTGGTAGGAACATTCCTAGCCTCACTGTTAAATCTCTTTATTCCAGGCGGACGTAATTCGCCTGGGGATCTCACGTGGCGTGTACGCTCCTGTCATTATTTGTCTCTGTTAACAATAATTATTTAAGATTTTTATTCATTATCGTATCAAAGTTTTATATTTAACTAACATGAACTAAGCTCAATATTAAAGATTTTAAATAAATAATTCAATTAGATAAAACAATTTGACTTGAATATTTTATTACTTTTTTCATATAGGCTTTATTCCGTTCGATTTATGAAAGCTGAACTTAACTTAACCGAACTGAACTTAACTTAAATTAACTGAATTGAACTTAGTTCAATGTAAATTTGTAACTATATATAGCTGAAGATAATTAAACTGAACTTAACTGAATAAAATTAATTGGAGTGTAATCAAAGAGAACAATGCTATAAAGAAATTTAAACAGATCTATCCGATTTTTTACCAGTCATTTTTTTATTTCTTTCGTTTGTATTTTTCATTTCAAATTGTTAATGCATTTTCATTGTTTTTTCTCTAGTTTTAATTTTATTAATTACAAGATTACATGTTTATGAAATTATAATTAATAATTTATAAAAATTTTATTTTTCAAAATTTCCATTGACTTGACTAAAATTATATGCATATTAGAGTTATCGTAAGAAAATTTTGTTGCATTTTTGCTCACCGGCTGATTTATTCACAGTATTTATTAACTAATTGTAATTTACAGCTTAATTTATTTACTGGCCAACCATGTTAAGCTGACCTGACTTATAAACTCTTTAAACTCCAGAATAATCTAGTTCAATAATAATAATAATAATAATAATAATAATAATAATAATAATAATAATAATAGTAATAATAATAATAATGTAATATAATTATATAATATGGAGGATAATTTAGACACGTAGTCGCATGCTATGAGGTAATCAAAGATATATATTGCCAAGTTGAAATTTATGCTCTTGTTTTAGTCCAAATTTGACGGCCAAAATCATGCTTTGCTTTGTTTTCATATTCTCTCTCTTGCGTACTCTCTTTGTTTCTTTTGAAGGTGGTCATGTCAATTTAACTTATTATTGGTTTTTACAATTGTTTCTTAATGTACCTTCTATTAAATAGATGAAGAACTATTTTAACTAAATTATAAATTGATAATTATGAGAAAAATAAAAAGATAATTTACTATTTTGATGATATAAAACAAACTTACCGATAAAAATGTTATAATAAATAATAAAAAAGAAGAAATATAAAATAGTAACAACAAAATGATCACATGAATTGTGATTATCTTTTAAAGTACAAATCTTTAACTAATCCACTCAAATTTCATAAAAAAAAAAAGTTATCTATAAAGTTTTAGCTAAATTGATTCACATTTTATTGTTACTAATTATTTTTTATTTTCAGACAAAAATTCATTCATCACGGAACAATTAGAAATTTAGAACACCTTCCGCTACAATGTAATCGACCTGTAAAAAATACAATAATTATTAGGGTCAATAAATCCCATGCTTAATGTATTAAAAAAAGTATTGAAGTAATAATAAATAAAGAAAAAGAGGAAAACGCCAATAGAGCACATGGAAGAGAACAGAGCACCCAATGAAAATCCAATTAAACCCCAAAAATTTTTCTCTGTTCCCCTCAAATTTTGATCAGTGGGATTGTTCCCCTAAATTATTTTTCTATATGATCTAACCCCCAATTTCTCTCTTTCTATTCTGATTTCATGTTTATATCCAAGTAAATTTGATTTTGAAGCCATCATCTAGTTTCCACTCCTTTACATCAACGCCACTACTACTATAACGTTTTTCCTCTACTTCTGCGTTACTTTTTCCATTTCTGAAGTAAAACCTTTTTTTTCGCTGTATTTTCGTTTTGGTCATGTTTACTGTGTTGTTGTTTTAGACTCGGAATTTTGAAAAAATTGTATATCAGCAGAGATGGGTTCATGCGTTTCTGTCCATAAGGATGCACCCGAGTCTGCCATGAAACTTGGAATCGATTTTCCCTCTAAAAACAATCATCTTCAGATTCCGGAATCGCCTATTAAAGCTCAGTTTGTCAATGGTGATCCTCCCATCAACACTTTTCACAGCTATGGTATGGTCGTCAAATTTTGGTTATTCAAGTGCGTTTCGTTTTTTTTTTTGTTCTATGGTGTTTGATCTAGAAATCGATTGGGCTTCCTTTTTTGTGTATCGATACGGACTCTGAGGAGTCAACGAATTTTTGTGTTCTTATTTACAGTAGATATTTTGGTTGCGACGGAGATGCATTGACCATCTTACTGTATTGATTAAACTTTTTTTAATTTGATTTTATGTTTTGCTTTAATTTCTTGCAACTATATCTCTGATTTAGGATCTTCCATTTTGTATCCTGTTGACTGATCATATCATCTTAGCTATGTGAGAAACTAGCTAGTCCTAAAGATGAAGGATTCAACTATAGACCTCGTGGACTTTAGTTCGTGTAAATTAATTTTTTTTGTTGAACTGAGACTGCGCTAGAATAGTCTTTAAGTTGGACAGTAGCATAAAGAAGAAACAAGTATTCCTTTGCTAAGCTGGTCAACTAAAGAGTTTGAAAAGAATGGTATGTTGTTGAGTTGTTCGTTGAATATGGTTATTGTATAAACTTCGGATTCTAGAGTAGCCCTTGGTAACTCTGTTTATCAAGTAAACAATTATTATGGACAACCATACCTACAATCAATATGAACACTCTTTTTTATATGAAAGTTTTTTCCTCACCTTGTGAAACTATGCAGCTAGGCGGGTCCGTTAGTAACTGCCACAATAATGGCTTTTTCCTGTAATGAATGTTCACCCTTCTTGGAGAAAATTATGGAGGAATGGTCTTTAATCTGTGAAAATGAAATTGTTTTCAGCTTGCTACATGTTTGGGATTCCACTGTTGGGATCTTCAAACAGCAAATTAGCTGGTACTTGATTGAGGAGAGGGAATTTAAACAGGATTTGCAGGAAAAGATAGATGCGTTAATTTTGTTCTGGCGTTTTACTTGTCAAATTTGTTCGAATGCTTCAAAATGTTCTCCACTGTGGAGCTCATTCTTTTGTTATCTCTGATGCTTTGTCATGGAAGGATTGAATTAATGTTTGTTCATGAGTGTGACTTCTGTCATAATTTCGATGAATTAAGAAATGGATATCTTACATAGAGTGCTGAATGCTAAAGTCTGATCAAGTTTGATGTCATATTTTGTTTTGCTGAACAAATTTGAAGTTGGAATTGATAAGTTTTGCTTACTTTGCAGGGAGCAAAGAGGAAACCTTCTTTGATTCACAGCCTTGGTTAGACTCGGATTGCGAAGATGACTTCTTCAGTGTCAATGGTGGTAAGGAACTTTTCACATTGCTTGCAATAATTCTGGTGATATTTTGTTTTTTTGTGTTTGTAGTATAATTGGGTGATATTTGTGCAGATTTTACCCCGTCTCGTGGCAATACTCCAGTGCACCAAAGATTTTCCACGGGGACCCCGAAGCGTATCAATCCCACTTCCGAGAACGAAAAAGCTCCATCACCTGGATCAACACTAGAAGCATCCCCAACAGGAAAAAAGAAGCGACTATCTGAACTTTTTCGAGATAACTTGGGAGACGACGAGCAAGATGCTGACAACTTGGACACAACCAAGAACAAGAGTACTCCCAACGTTGCAGCTAAGCCAACCATCCTTGACGTGCTTCCAAAGTCTGCTTTGAGCACCCCCTATATCTCTGGACCTAACAGTGTAAGCGGCAGTGAAAGGACTGCTAATGGTGATGCCTTGCTTGAGAGGGAGAGATCGATCAAATCTAAGCAATGTTGCCTCCCCAGCTTGATGTCTTGCCGAAGTTTCAGCGACAGGAAGAAGAAGATGAGCCATGCTATTACTGCAAATGATGAACACTAGTTTCTGTTACCCTCTTCTGAGATGTAAATGGGAAATCCGAAAATTTCAAACTCCCTTGAGATGACACAAGTTTCACTCTTGCGGTTTTTTTTAATGGATCGGGGGCTTGTAAATGAATATTTATTATCTCAGGTGAAGTTATATCCTAAAGTCGTTAGAGTTTTGTTCTAGAAGTACGTTGATACCACAAAGATCTTTATTACAATAAGAGAAGACAATGGATTGCCCTTGTAATGAATGCATAATATATGTTTATATAAAATTATGTGTTGTGCCTATTCTTTTTTTGAATTTGCATGATTATTCGCAATTGTTCTTGTTCCTGAATGCCATGTAATGTCTTGCACTATTGTTTGCTTGTTGAAGTGAAGTGCTGCTGGTCCTGAAGACTCATTAAGCTCAATGGATAAAAACAAGCTTAATTTGTTCTTGGGTATAGGAAAATGACATGTTATCCTTTTGTATTCTTATGGAACTTAAACAATTGTTTATTGAAGATGGACCATAACCAAATCAATATCGAAGAAAGATGAGTCAATGTCAATCCAGATGCATATGCTTCAGTTTGAAAATCTTGTTCAGTTTTGGTAGATTTTTATAGATTGAGGGACCATATGATATTTGTGAATGGTTTAAAAGAAGTATGTACTAAAAAATGCATTTTCTGTTGTACATACTTTGGGAGTATCATGAGATTGATGGGAAAGTTGTTACAAGGCACAAATGGAAAAGAAAATGCTATAAAAGTTCAAGGTAGAGGAAAATTTTTTGAAGTTGTTATAGGACTTAAACAAGCGTGTCTGTAATATTTTTTTAAGAATTTAATTCATTGTACAAAATTTAGAAATGTTATTATTAAATGAATAGAATAACTATTAGTACTAGCCATAAATTAGACAAATCAGTGCCAAGTGACAACTGCCTGCTCCGTATGAAACCAGATTTTGGATATTGACTGAATTGTGTTGGCCATTTTCTTTTCGTTCAGATGATACAAGTGCTTCACAACTATTGCCCATATCTCATTTCCTCGTTCTCCATGATCACAATTTCCAATATCCACTTCTCTCGAATAATTTATTTTCAACAGCATGAAAGTGAACAACATTGAGCTAAACAACTAAGTACTAATCAAAATGACGAAATTTACAAGATTCAATCATTGTTTAATTAGACTTACAAAATGATAATATAATGCATATTTTGCATTGAAGATAAATAAGATTGGAGTGATATATAAATGAGAAAGATTAGTTTTTTAAGGAAAAAAAGATGAATTGCATTGCTTAATAAAGAAGATGTTCGAAGCAAATATATAGTAGAAGCCTACACTCCTGTAAATTTCTCTAAATGAAATGCAGTAGTAAAATATTGTGCTACTCTATTGTTACTGCAACGAACGAGGTTAAAAAAGGAGAAATTGTCGATTTTGTTCTCATTTTGATTTACTATTTACAAAAATATATTCTTAAGAATTTATTTTATATTTTTTATGTTCTAATTTTACATTTTTACGTTCTTATGTTTTGATTTTACATTTTTACATTCTGTATATATATACCTGTTATATATCTATTATATATAAATGTTTTGTATTTCTGTTATATGTCTGTTATATAAATCTATTATATAAATGTTATATACATGGTTTAACACATATGTTATGTTCATTTAAATTGTTTTAACATATCTGTTATATACCTGATATATACCAGTTATATATCAAGAACGTAAAAAAGAAAATTTGAAACAGTTTTTACATAATGATGTAAAATTGAAACTTGAGGAAGATTTTTTTGTAATTTGATAAAAATTTGGGTGAAATTTATATATTATATCATAAGCATTTACCTAAAAATCTCTTAAAAGACCAACACAATAGTTCTTTAAAATCAGAAAAACCGAGAAAAGTAAAAGGATCCCAATTTGCATTATAAGAGTTTCAAATTAGAGGCTACAATCAATCCATTTTAAAACAATATGTGTACATTGCAATCAGGCATTGAGAATTTTAGAGCTCTAAGCCAAAATTATATATTTTAAGTTAACGGGCCTTTCGTTAAATTATATATTAAGAAATAAATATTTATGAGATCTTTAACCAATATAAATGCATATATAATTTTTTATAAATTTTTTAGGCTTTAAACGGCTGCCTAGTTCGCTTCCACACTGGGATCGGCTCTGATTGCAATTCCTTTAACTATAAAAAAGCCTCCAAATCGATAAACTTCCACATCTAAAGTAGGCAAATTTGCTAGCAGAAATTCTGATTTTGCCCCAGGAAATGCACCGAGCATCACATTATGTGATAGCAAGAAAGATCTTACACGTGAATACTTATTTTGTTAGACAATCAGTTAAGTTAGTTTCTTATCTTCACTTCCTTTTCTAATATGCCATTATTAAACATATGAAAAGATTGCTCGCTTCTCTTAATTGATTTCTTTTCCTTTATTCCACTAATTATGACATATCAACGTATAATTGATATTTGCATTTTTCTGATAATATTAATATGTCAAATGTTAGATCAAATTTATCAAGTAATAAAAAATGAAAAAAATGGAGGAAAAGAAGGTCCCACACGCCATTCCACAAAAGGCTATAAAGTTGAAATCATGAAATCTGAATAGTCACTTAATTCTAAAGAAAAGCGGTATAATGTTATTTGGTCCATGATTTTGTTAAAATATTGAGTTCTAGCCCTTACACATTCCATTTGTGTTAGTGAACCTTTTACATTTGAAATTTGATCACATATCCAAATCAACATGTATATCTGTTGCAGAAGTTTTTTTCTTCATGTGTGTATATTACCTTTTTAATCTATCTGTTAAGAGTTCATTATCTATTTGATCCAAATATTATATAATTTATTAACTTTTTGAGCCTTGTGTTGTAATATATTTGTTAAATTATTATACATAATACGTAGTAAAAAGACAAAATGAAAAGAAATTGGTTTTATGACAAAAATAAATGAGTGACAATACAACATTGATCAAATGAGTAAATAAAAACTTTACCGCAAAGACAATCGTTGTGCAGATTGGATGGTGGCTTATAGTACGATGATTCCGTTAGGCTTCCATTTGTTTGAAGATCCTTGCCCGGGTGGTCATCACCGTTGAAGACCTGTCTTGTGTTGCTTTTCCTAGGTTCGGAATAGCCTAGTTTTGGTTTTCGTTCTTTATTTACCAAAAAAAAGACTAAAAATGTGGTTTTGTTCGGTTGATAGTGTAAAATAGCAAAAGTATAGGACCGAAATCTATAAATATCAGCGAGATGAAGGACTAAAGGTCATAAATTCACAAAAGAAAAGGAGATAACTGATTAAAAAGCGACTGGTGTGTTTTCCCACTGGCCTCTCCTATATATATAAGGACACATAAAATTGGCCATCTCCAACACTAAACTCATTATGGCTTTGAATAGTTATCCTTTGTTGTTTGTGTTTTGTGTAATTAGTGTTGTGTGTCTTAGTGAAGAGGTGTATGGGTTAGGGCGTGGGTCTTTGGGCATATCAGCCTCACCACCGCCTGGTATTTGTGCTACTTCTGTCACTATCCATGGCTACAAATGCCAAGAGATTCATGTAAGTTTTAATATTTCGTTAATCCTATAATCTAATGGAAGTGAGCTTTTGCAACGGCACGAGTAAATTCCTTTACCATATACAATCTTGTATTAATAATTAATCAAGGACTTTGCCGCATCTAAATATGATTGGTTGTCAGGTGCAAACCGAAGATGGATATCTACTTAATATGCAAAGAATAGCACAAGAACGTAACCCTGCTGCAAATACTAAGGCTAACAGGCCACCCGTTCTTATTCAGCATGGTGTTCTTGTGGTACGCTTTTTATTCTTCCTCTGTCCTATTTTTACTTCATAAGCCGGTTAAATTTGATCTTTCTGTTTGTCAAAAGCTCAAAAATGTATTTATGTCAAGCACTATAGGTGTACAATATCATCACTACTTTCTCAAAATTAATCATATTTCATCATTGCTTTTCATAGTTGACTGTAAACTAAATACGGAATTGAAATTATGGCCTTCCAGTAGGAAAGATTACTTTTTACACCAGAAATTATGTAAAATGCAGTATTTTTTTTATCTTTTGATCTAATTTTAATTAAATGAATGGTGGATAACTGAGAAAACTTTTTTATATATAAATTTGCATTATATTTAAAATAAAATCAGATCAAATATTTAAATTCTGAATAAGAAATAAGGTTAAATGTGCCAAATTTCAATAGATTTAGACCTAATGTTGATAATTAATTATAGTTTAAATTTATCAGTGGAAGGTAAAAAACACATTTCGATTATATGTTACAAACTAAAAAATATCGCGCTTGCACCCACAAGATGAACAACTAAGGTAAGCATATAGCGTTTGAGAGGTTGACCAAAAAGAAAACAACACTTAAAAGATCGTAGTTCAATGTGATACACATCTTCGAATAAAGGTGAAAATTCTGGATTTTAAACTCGACCTCTTCAGAATTAACATTTCTTAGAAAACAATGAAAGCTGAAATTCACCAAAATACAACAAATCAAGTAAATTCTTTTTGAAAAGATGAAATGACGACCCAAATCAGGCCATATAATGTAATCTAAAAGGTTGAATTCCGAAATTGTGGCCTGATTCCTGGTCCAAAAAGTAACAATTTTTTTTTCTCAGGAATTATAAAAGTAAAGTTTAATTAACTGAATTTGTACTTTAAAAAATAATAAAGTTGGATTTTTTTTTCTTTTTTGAAAAAAATATGGGATATGAATGTCAATCGAATGAGGAATTGCATATATATTGTTGAATCAATTTATAGGCACCGTTTAGTAATAGAAGGACAAATGCAAAACATGCAAGTCTGTTCAAAATTTTGTCTTGATTACAACGTGGTCACTTGTCCCATAAAATATTGTTTTAGTCCAACATCTTTACAAAGATTACTTTCATAGTTGGGGCTTCTAAATTCGTCCACTTGTGCCCTCATACCAATCCTTTGTAACTGATTATGAAGCAATCGTTTTCTTCTCAAAATCCAAGTCACACATTCACATCCGTCCACTTTTTATAATTTATCTTGATTTCGATTATCATAAATATTTTAAGCGCTTCGAACCGAAATCTTCTTTGTAAAAACACATTAAAAAAAGCGGTTTTATGATCCATAATTTATATTTTAAAACCTATTCCAATTTATAATATGTGACGCAGGATGGAATGACTTGGCTATTGAATCCACCAGAGCAAAATTTACCATTGATATTAGCAGATGAAGGGTTTGATGTTTGGATGGCTAACACACGAGGGACCCGATTTAGCAAACGACATACCGTTCTTCAACCCTCTCAACCGGTCTACATATCTCTTTACTCCTAAAAATATATTCTACAACATATCTTCAGAATCAATGGTTAAATTGAATTATATAATTGATTTCAGGAATTTTGGAATTGGTCATGGGACGAACTGGTTAGCTACGATATGCCAGCATTTTTTGATCATGTATACAACCATACTGGCCAGAAGATTCACTACATCGGCCATTCTTTAGTAAGTATACATAATTAATTAGATAAAAATTTTAATAAAATTGACTAAGTAATTAATTATGAAAGCTGGTAAAAAATGAAATAAAATGGGACAGGGAACATTGATAGCATTGGCAGCATTCTCAGAAGGGTTACTAGCAGACAAAGTGAGATCAGCTGCTTTTTTAAGTCCAGTGGCTTACTTGAGCCATATGGAAACTCCTCTTGGTGTCATTGCTGCCAAATCCTTCGTTGGTGAGGTATACAATGTTTCTGTTTAATTACACAAATGCCACTGTCATAATATATATATATATATATGCGCTCCAGAATTAAATAATTCTTTCCAATTTCTGCAGATCACTACTCTATTTGGTCTTGCCGAGTTCAATCCAAAAGGGTATGATTCCATATCTGCCGTAAAATTTTAGCTTTATTCTGCCGCAATCCATATATGCATATTTCAACAACTATCGGATATTATTGTTAAATCAGTACTTTTGCAGCAAACTTGTTTTAATGAAAACTTCTTTGTCCATAGACTTAGACACAAGAAACATAAAACTTGTTAAATTTTTAATAAACACGATATAATACTGGTAGTATATGTTATCATTTTAACTAGTTGTATTTTCTGTTCACAAATAGTTGAAGATTGTTAGTTAATTGATATTTCCATATGTTACTCAATGTTAAGTTTTATTTTATCGTCAAACAAATATTATTTTATCAAAAAAGTTCAACATATTTTTTCCTATATTGTTTTGTGAGTGACGGGCTGATTGATATTATCAAAACAGGGAGGCCGCAGGAAATTTTCTGAAAGCTCTGTGTGCTTATCCTGGAGTTGATTGTTACGACTTGTTAACTGCTATTACTGGTATATCTATTAAATTCTGTAATTTTATTTATATTTCTTTCGAATCCGGGTGCCCGAAACCCATTGAATTTCTGTAATTAATAATGTAAACTAATGAACATATTGTTGACAACTAAAGGCCCAAATTGCTGCCTTAATTCTTCAACGGTTGCTGAGTTCCTGAAGAACGAGCCTCAGTCCACTGCAACAAAGAACATGGTGCACTTAGCTCAAAGTAAGTTCAATTAACTAATTTAATTTCCAACAAACGCAGAAACTAAACTAAAGTGTTCTGCCTTGTTTATTATTAATGCAGCTGTTAGAGATGGGAGAATAGAGAAATACAACTATGGAAGAGCAGATTACAACATGATGCATTACGGAGAAATAAGGCCGCCAATGTACAATTTATCAGCAATTCCAAAGAGTGTGGCAGTGTTCATAAGCTATGGAGGAAGAGATGCACTTTCAGATGTAAGAGATGTGCAGTTATTACTGGATCACTTTAAGTTTCATGATGTAGACAAGATGAGTGTTCAGTTTGTTAAGGATTATGCTCATGCTGACTTCATCATGGCTACTAACGCTAAGGATATTGTTTATAATCAACTCTCTTCCTTTTTCAACCGCCACTAATTTTAATTGTCAACTCTCTTTTATATGCTTATGGATTCACCTCATCTTTACATTATTCAATAAAATAATTTTGTTAATATGTCATGTAATATATATATATATATATATATATATATATATTAGGTTAAGTTGATTCTAGATATGATTATATGTGTAGGATAAGTTGTTACCAACCAAACCTTGTTTGTTGGAGCTTTAGTGTTTTTTTAGTATTATATATATATTTTGGTTTGCAAAATTAAATATATTGGAATACTAAAATATAAATAATTTTTTTTCATATTCTTATGAAAACTGATCTATTTTACTTTATATTATTCTCTGAATCAATTAATAGTAATTTTAAGTAGCTTGCAGTTAGTTCGACATGGACAATAATTTTCTATATTTCATTTTTAAAATTGGAGACCATTTGAGCAGATCATAGCTTTCTATTTGAGTTTTGAGAGCTCAGATTTATTACACATATTTCAAAAAAGAAAATTCTCTTGCTTCCTTAAGAGATCTTTAGAAGTTTATTTATTGCACAAATTGTCATGACACATAGGAAGGAATAGACAATTAATTAGAAAATGCATCTTTAGTATCTTGTCTAGCATATATTCCCTATATGATGTGACACTTATGTATCATCATTAATTGTAGACAATGTTTATTTGATTGTCTAGATGTAGAGAATCAAATAAGCATTGTCTACAATAAATACACTTTAAAATGGAATAGACAATCTATTATTCTTATCTTATGAATAGACATTGTCTATTTTAAGACTATTACCACATCATCAAAAGCAGCTTCTACTCTGCATGACACCTAGACTTGGAATCCACGAGCTACTAAAGATGCTCTAACCTGCGCGTCTCTTTAATTTTACTCTAAAAAGACTTCAGAGAATTCTCTTCTTCCGTTCGAGATAGTTGTCACATTTGAAATTATTATAGCTAACTTAGTTTAAACGTAAAGTTTTTTTTAATTTTGAGACCTTTTAACTAACTAGATTTTGCTTCAAGGCAAAGTACCCCAAACACCAAATACGTGTATACACACTTATTAGCTTCATTATCACATATAGGATTAATTAACGGAAACACATATTTTGGTACTATATATACACATCCATAATGTACCACTTATCTAATTTAAGCAAAAAAAAAAACATATATGATGATGAGAATGGAGCAGAGGATTTTAGTAGCACTTATTTTCATAGGTTTGATAGCAAAAGAAACAATGGCAGTTCAGCATATTGTTGGAGGTAGCCAAGGTTGGGATGAATCCACGGATTTTGATTCTTGGGCTTCTGCTACAAAATTTAAAGTTGGAGATCAATTAGGTATATTATTTTCTATATATTGGTTTTCTTGAATGAAAGATTAGTAATATTGATGAATGTACAGTTTTCAAGTACACCTCGGGACTACACAGTGTGGTGGAGCTCAGTGACGAAGAAGCGTACAAGAAATGCGACATGGGAAGTGCAGTTGACTCAATGAGCACCGGAAACGACGTCGTAAAACTGAACAAGGCTGGGAGTCGTTATTTTGGATGCGGTACCTTAGGCCACTGCCAGCAAGGCATGAAGGTGAAAATTTCGGTTGGGACAGGAACCGCACCCTCCACGCCTGACTCTGCTTCTTCTACGTCCAATACTGCTGCAACTTCATCTTCTCCATGTTCTCTTATTTCTCGTCATTTTATATTGGTTTGTGCATTGCTATTTGCTCTTTTCAATTTGGTTTGTTTAATCTAAAAATAGCGTATTATGAGTTCATTGCCCACGGGGAGGTGTATTTTTGCATTACTTATTCATCTCTATGTAATATAAGAACTGGAATATTCGTTTGCTGGATTATTATCTTGCTATATATATATAACATGTTGATTAGTTAATAATGTGTATTCCGTTATTGTCTACTATTGTTTTTGGAGTCTTTGTAAGTGGAATAATATTAGAGCTTCATTGTTGTAATTAATTATTTTGGAGTTATAATTAATTATTTCGTTTTTGATGCGTGCTTCATTGTTGTTCTATCAAATGTATATCATAATATTAGAGCAAGAGTTTTTAGAAGCAACTGGAGTAGGCTGAGTTTGGAATTACTGCAAATTCATGTATGGCCCGAGACAAGGCCCAAATATGTTTTAGTTGCAAATTATTATGGGCCCGTTTGTGATTGTTATCGGAGCTGCCGTCACGAAAAGCTTTACTCGTGAATTTTCATAAAATAACAAATTTGCTGTTAAATAAAAGATTTTGACTCTTAATAATAATTAATTATGATCTATTTGTTATTGATTTCGAGAACTTTTCGGGATAACAACATGGAAAAATTTAAATACAATGATTTTCCGTGTTACTGTCTCAAAAGGCTGTATTTTCAAACTTTTCCAATTGTCGTCCCGAAAAATTCAAAGTAACAACAACCTGATAAAGAAATCCCAGTCATATTTGAAAAAGTTATTCTATGTTACAAAAACGGTGTAAATTTACAATTTTTCTTTATCTGGAATTTTAAGTGTAATATTTTCGATAATATCAAATAATTCTTATACAAACTTTTATAAAGTTAGAGATAACTCCAATAACTTCGAGTCTGAGCCATTATTCTTGGGGCTCTCCAATGGGTTGGCCATTTTTGGTATCTACTTCTTGTTGGGCCTCAAGAGTTCGAGACCCAGATTGATTTAGGATAGTCCAAACAAAGTGGAGCACATGGTTAATGGAATATTCCTCTTGCATAATTCCAAAACCAAGAAAAAACAAAGGCTTAGTGGATAAATTATTTAAAATAAGTTATTTGCGATGTGTTAGATATTATCATATACCTGTTTATCCCTTCAATGTCACGTGTCAATTTCAGGTTGGAGAGCATAAAATAAAAAGTTGACATATGATATTTTAAAAGTTAGATCATCTATAAACTAAAACGTAACGATGAAGAAGTAAAGTAACGCATTTCAAATAAATATATATATTATTTATCATATTTTAAAATTTCGAGAAACAAACCCTATTTTGAACGGATTCAGAATAAACAACGTTAGTTATGAGACCCATTGGCATTGACTAAAGAACTAGAGTATAAAATTAAGGCTTAATACATCTTGAACCCCCTGAACTTGTCTCTAAATTCCGGATTCCCCCCTGAACTTTGAAATGTTCTCAATTCCCCCTTAAACTTGTTTAAAAGTTCTCAATTTCCCCTGAACTTGTCCCTAAACTCTGGATTCCCCTCTGAACTTTGAAATGTTCTCAATGCCCCTTTGAACTTGTCTAAAAGTTCTCCAACACCCCCTCAATGCAACATGACAAGTTGCGTTAGTGAGAGTGTGAATGAAAAAAAACTATTTAAAAAATTAAAAAGGAAATAGATATCCCAATGTTGATATTCTAACGTTACAAAAGTTCAAATCCTTAAATCGTTCTTCATCTATTTAACACCTGAATTATATTTCTCTTTCCAAATTGAAAACTTTTGGACAAGTTCAGGGGAAATTGAGAACTTTTAGACAAGTTCAGGGGGGCATTGAGAACATTTCAAAGTTCAGGGGGGAATCTGAAGTTTAGGGACAAGTTCAGGGGAGCATTGAGAACATTTCAAAGTTCAGGGGGAATCCGGAATTTAGGGACAAGTTCAAGGGGTTTAAGATGCATTAGGCCTAATATATATACACACATACATATAAAAGCCTCCTCAAACTTATTGAAACTGAATTGTAATTAAGTTCAACTAATACACATAGATTAAGACAAAATTTTATTTAACTTTATATTAATTAATTATATTATAATTAATTTACATTTTAACACTTGAAATTAAAATTTTTAAATTAACAATAAATTATATATGTTACATGTTATTTATATTTTTTAAGTCATTTTATAATAAAAGAAATTCATATGTTAAAAAATTCAAATTTTAAATATAAAATATTATTTCGATTTATATTTTCCTCCTATTGGGTTTCAGTTTGATTCGGTTTTTGAATCAAATTGAGCTTTGCCCTAGTCTAATGCATTATTTGCTCTCTCGGCTTGTCTCATTTCATCTAGTACTTTCTTGGAATTAGATTATACCTATAAAGAAATTAATAAGCTCTAATGCATCACCGATCAGCTCATTCAACTAGTCTTATTTTGCCAATGCTATTAATATTGTACGATACTATCCAGGTGGAAAACGTAAATCAGCAACGAATTCGGTACTTAACTTTTCCGTATGCCCAAGATCGAAGAACGTTGCTTGAATGCCGAATTGGATCCAACTCATAATTTGTCAGAGTATGGATATGCATCCACAACTTTTGCAACGACGAAGATCGATAACGATCAATTGCAATGTTTTCGTCGTGAGACGAAAACCCGGGAGAGAGAATTGATTGGAAAAATAAAAAATTATAATGAAATGAATTCATTATAAATGTGTGTTTCTCTTGGACACTACTGTCCAGAATGAATTGATATCCATTATCAATTTTGCCGTCCAAACTTCTATTTATATGAATTGGAAATGAGTTAAAGCAATTAATTTATTAAACTCTTAATTATTTGAAATTAATTCATTTGGTTTTATAACTTTTCAATTTAGTTCAAATAATTAAATTGGATCGGATCCTCTGACCCTATTGACCCGCTCATCGGCGGACCAGGTATTTCCAACATATCCAATTCAACTTGTAAAACCATGTGTCATCGTTGATTCCATTACGATTTATTAAAAATGGCAATATTAAAAATGTACAAATATTATATGTTAAGATTAAAAAAAATTGGTACTAATGATAACAAAAATTAATTTTCATGACATAATTGTAATGATATAAAATAAAATAAATATATTTTATCATAGTTATACATATATACATACATACATACATATATA
>CATIWQ010398773.1:0-24150 GCA_949673415.1 Euphorbia schlechtendalii
ATTATATAAACCTGGACAACGTCAATACTATGCTTAGTACGGGTTGCTCTCACATAGCCATATTTAGCAAGTTACCATTCCAAAAATGTTGACTCACTAAACATCGTTATATCACAGATCCAGTGATTATACACGATATTGTTAACCCCAAAACTACTCTTGAAATTAACGCCAACGCATATAACTTGATTAACATGAAAGACTTAACACGAAATACGCATTAT
Source organism: Euphorbia schlechtendalii (assembly GCA_949673415.1). Lineage (NCBI taxonomy): Eukaryota > Viridiplantae > Streptophyta > Magnoliopsida > Malpighiales > Euphorbiaceae > Euphorbia > Euphorbia schlechtendalii. The sequence continues at coordinate 225 of CATIWQ010398773.1, forward strand.
GACACATAGACATAGCATAAACTTCGAAATAGAAAGTATAAGTAGAAAGTGAATTGAAGTTGTAAGGTATGCAAGTGAAAGCTAAAGTTGATCAAACCGTATCCACTCTTTAATGGGAGTCATCAATTCCCACAATTCATGCGTCTGCTTTGAATTAGATCTCGGCCCGTATAGAACCTCTGCTAGGATGCTATTCTTTGCAAATATCAAACAAACTAATATTGAAGAATGAATACTTTTTATTGATAAGTGATTTGAAAGTACACTTATACAACAATCGCTCGAGAATATAGAGAAATCTAGTGATCGAAACAAGGATTCGAATCACTTAAACATTTTCTCGCTAACACTTATGAACATAGCAAACTCTCTATCTATACACACATTATATTTCTCTATAATTGCACTCTAATGTTCTCCTCTCTTGTGGTGTACAAAATTTGTAAGGTTTGGAGCACTATTTATAGAGTTCGAAGGGTTGCGTCTATCCAAATGAAGAGTTGTGTTCATTGGGGAAAGATTGCATCTCTTCATTGTGATTGGTTGAGAAGCTTTGATTTAATCCACAATGGATAGGCATCTTTTCATGATTGGTTGACTACTGATAAGTGTCTTTTCATTGGTAGTTAATGGCGGTTGATGGCTATTAATCATGCTTATCTAGCGGTTGGTAGTTAAGAAAATAAAACCAGAAACCCGTCCTAGTCACGACCGTGATATACATATGGCGAATGTGAATCTTTGATTGGCAGACTTCCATTCTGAAGAAGAATAAGTCACCACTACGAATGATTGTCGCGACCTTGAAATGCATTTTTTTCAGAATTCTCCTTGCAACTTCACCGATCTTTGACAGCTTTGATCCTAAGCCAAATCTTTGAGTTCCATGCATCCTTTTGCACCTTTTTCTATCTTTTTTCCTAAAATTCCACTTTAGATCATTTTACTCCCAAGATTTGCCTAGTTTCTGCAATTGCATAAAAAAAACTACATACCACGTGAAATCTTTTATATGAAGTATAAAAATGACTTAAAATATAGTTTTTAGTGTGTAAAATTATAATGATTATAAGTTTAATTATATATTTATCAGTAATCCAGCCCAGGGTTTCGTTATGTGGCCTAGGGCTCGATGGTGGAAGAATATTTGAATTATGAAATAGTGAAATTAATGCAACCCTTACTGAAATCTCGGAAGAGGAGGCTGAACCCATGGGTGTGGTAAAGAGTGATTAGCTTGCTCCAATCGACATTGATAACTATCTGTTGATGTCTGGAAAGATGATGAAGGCCATGATTAGAGAAAAAGAAGTGGGTGTAGTAAGCTTTGACTCAATGGACCTGAATAGTTATAGCTGAAGGATGTCTCCATGCTGCATCTACTTCTTTGCTACCCGTTTCAATCTTCCACTGAAATGAGAGTGCTAAAGGAAGGGGTTTTACACATAATCATAAGTGTCTGGGTGTATCAACCCGATGAACTTAAGTGTATCAAGACTAGGAAGCAAGAGAGAGACATGGAGCTTACCTTCAATGATCCATTGCCACCCCCGTAATTTAATGAAGTAGAGTTAGAGGTTGATCCCTTGGTTAACCAGCTGAAGAACACCTAAGCCAAGTTCAATATTTAGTAATCGCTCACCCAATCCGACACCCACCGTAGAGGCTTTATTCAGAAATTGCTTGAAATGGATGTGACTCTTTGAGCATAGGATTTTGTACCAGCTCGCGCGTTCGATAATGACGACTTGAATCACACAAGTTTCGACTGTCCAAATGATCTTCAAATGGGAACTCTCCTTGTAAAAAAAAATAAATAAATATTTGAACCTTAAAAAATATTTAAAAGCCTTAAGTGGAAGCTTAAAGGTTCAAAATATTTTTAAGGACTTAAATAAATGTTTAAGGGTTCGGATATTTTAATTAAATCGTTTTTTAAAATATATATGTACACACACATATATATATTAAAGAAAAAGAAAAAGAATAAAAGAAATGGAAAAGGAAAAATATAAACAGGAAATACAAACATGGTACTTGAATGATACCACAATATGGTCCAAATGTATAATGGTACTTGAATAATGCCACATTATAGACCAAATGCATAATGGTATTTGAATAGTACCACAATATAGACCAAATGCATGATTGAAGGGGTGAATTTTCACCTATAAATAAGGGGAATTTTTAGTAAGAGAAGAAGGAAAAATTTTAGAAAAAAAAATTCTTTTCTTGGAAATGTGATAAAAAAATTGACAAAAAATTTTCTTTTTCTCTCGAAAAAACGGAGGAATTTTTACTAGAAATATTTTTCTTGACAAAATAATTCTAACTTTTTCTACATCTCTTATAAAATTCTTTGATTATATTCGGGTCCAAAACACGTTTGGATTCCAAATTTTATTATTTTCAACTCAATTTTCTTTTATCTTTTTCTAAAAAATCATCAGATATTTTCAGATATAAAACAAATTTAGAGTCTGAGTCTGAATATTTTTTAGATAAAAATAACATATCTTCACACAACAATCAAAACAAAAAAGAACGAGGAGCACTCCTAAAAATCAAGCGGATTTGTCGACGTGGATTCGCAATGAAAGGGTAAGCATTTGAGTTCTTAGAGTTGCTTTAACCTGTGTATTATATTGTTATATTATTTTTCTTTCCTCCTAAATTTATATTATTGCTTTAAACTATATTTTATTAACTCTTTTTATTTTTTTATTTATTTATTGTCATTTTATTTATTTTATTATGTAACTTTCTTTTATACTTTTAATTAATTTTTTTATTTATTTAATTATGAAGATTTTTGTTAGAATACCCCACGAAAGGGAAAAAAAATTATTCCTGGATAACAAACCTCACATTTTTTATATGCGATCATTTTCACTATTTTAAAATGAGCAACATATAGTAAATAAAATGAATTGTTTTCTTCCAAAATAAGAAATTTTCAATCACCGATATTTTAATTAGGCCATATGGGCCTCGTCAAAATTAAATCGAGCATACGTGTAAATATTCATGTTGTGTTTACCCTATGCTAACCTTTGTGGATGTAGGTAGATTAGGTTAGATGTATACCTAGGATTTTATTCTCCTTCAAGTATTGCAATTATTTTTTAAAGGAATTGTAATTAAAAGATTAGGGGGGCGGTTACATCCCTAGAGGTTTTGTAATTTTTAATCTTTACCTTTCCGCATTAATTTACTGCTTTATGTATGGAATTACTACTTTCCGCATGTTCGTTAATTCATATATCATAAACATGAAAATGACATAAGTTTGAATATGAACAATTAAGAAATACGGTATTATGCAGATGTAATATAATGTGATCCAATAAGAAGTAAGCAACTTATCCCGAACCCGAATCTCTGTGTCTTAATGGGCTGTCCCCCGAACGTTAAGCCTCACAGGACTTTAATTCCTGGAAGAGATAATCTAGGTGGTGACTCTACACCAAAAGATGACGGATTCGAGTTTTGACCGATCTAAAATATTTTCGCTTTATCTAATAAACCTTTCGGGTCCCCGACCTAGTAATTTTATTTTCACCAAAAACACCCCGGTGAATCACGCCTCTCATTCAACGCACTCTCAGCCCATTGCTTCCGTGTCGTCCACTCACAATGGCATCTTTGCTGGAGATTTTTCTTAAACTTTTTTTGAAAAAGGTTTTGTTTTTTGGATAAGTGCCTAAAATTATTGATCACATTATTCTGTATTTTCTTAATTATGACATATTCCTAATAACGCATTGCAATAGAGGGGATTAGCTCGTAAGTTTAACGTACCCTATTACGCGAAGCTATCTCTTGTACTAATTTTCCTCCTTGAGAAAAGATAGTACTTGAGCTGGTAGAGCACTTGTTGCCATATCGCATGTACCTCCCTCGTTGGAACCTATTTGGGGAGGGGCTTGGAGTGTATTTTAATGCAACAAGAACCTTCTACATCAGCAACCCATTTACAAATCTCATGTAAATAAGCAGTAGGCATTTTCCGTAGGGTGCTACCCAACAAACGACCATGCATTATATTTTCTTGTAGGTGCGCTCCTTAGGATAGAGACTAGCCAAAAACCCTACACATGGGAGTTGTATGGTTGGAAGTTGGATATTGTATGCTATGTGTTATGTGTTTTTTATTCATCATGCATTGCACAAATGTGCCATGCTAACCACGATTCTTAATGCAGATACTTGAACGCACACACTCATGATATTAATAACATAAAATGGACATATTATCTTCTCATCATCATGATACCAAATTGGTGTCACCCATACTTAGGATTAGTTGATACTTGAGATTGTGTCACCCCAGGATAACATGAAACCGATTAGAATCATGAAACATCATTTACCCTTTCTTAGCATGACATCCACATGATATCTGACTTTTAAGCCCGTATGAGGCAAACATACCTAAATCTTTGCGCGATGCCCACTTGGCATCTGATTCTAGCCCATCTGGGGAGATTATACACACTAAAAGCCTAAACAAGGCAAATACCTACCCAAACCATTTTCCCACATCACATGATGTCCCTGCTAACATCCGAACCTAAAACCACATGGGGCGAACTCATTTCGAAAATCCTACCTTACTAATCCTCAAGGGTATACGCTAAATACCCAAACCATTCACCCGCAAAGGGAAATAACTCATGCATCACCGCATACACTTTTATAATGATGTCCACGCCAACATCGAAGATAAAGTAACCAAATCATTCATATACGGCAGTTAATTTCATTTCATCAAAGTTTGTCGCACTACTTACCCGAAATTAATCAAACCTTTTCATTTTATGAGATCTAGTCACAATACGAAATCTCAAAATATTGACCTATTACCACACGGACAATTTGATCACCTCATATACACCACTCATATTACGATGTCACACAAACATCGCACAGATCTCAAATCCACCCTCGGGGGTTGGATTTTCATTTTCTCTTGTTTTCATTTTATCTAACGACTAACCTATGTTATTTTAAATGGATTGACAACCACATTATTTATCTCGCATTTTTTCACATTAACATCTCAAGCATTTTTTCACGTCATGAATCGCATCATGAATCTTACATGCATGGTCTGATCTTTTACTTATGATTGAAAGGCTTGGAAAAGGCCTGCTCATCGCTTGGTTCTCATTTCTTCGATCATGGCTAGTTTGGAGGGGATTCCGTACACTAACTCAAGTGAAGACTCGGTTCAAATTTGGATTCAGTTTAGCATGCATCTTTCAATAGCATGGCTGACCCGTGCGATGAAGTTATGGGGGGATCACCCCTGTTTTACGGGATAAGATTCTCAATAGACACATCAGTCATCGGTGAGTGCCGAGATTGTAGCCGCCCTGAATGCCTTTACAAACAATGACCAACGAGCTACGCTTATTCGTCAGCACGTCATGAGGGTTCATGATGTGGTATCCAACCCGGAGGCCACCGTAATAACAACAGTCTGACTAGTGAGCTTAGAACAAGGGGACCTTCTACCTCTCATACAGTGCACCCAACTCCTACCACCTTTTTCCAGTTTAGGGAAAGACAAAGTCAGCTGAATCAGAACCATGCTCGGATCAGTCAGCTGGGATATAACTTTGCCAATTCTTCCCAGAATCAATTCTTCTCAGGACACCCTAGTTTGTCACTATTCGCACAAGGACTTTCCTATCAAAGAGTGACCTAATAATCTATCCCTAAATTGAGTGCACCATTTGCCTAGGCTATCCCTCAGCTGCCTAACTTTGTGGTAACTTTGAGGGGAACTACCTTTCCCCAGGGATAATATGGCCTCTATCCAAGCATTGGGAATGTTATTCTCTAGCAACAAGGCATGGAAGAATTATGGCAACGGTTCTTAGCCACTCACAGTGGTCATCTAATGAACACATACCGTACTACACAATCGATAGTTGGGGAAGAAGACAGCTTGCTACTAAACTTTGTGATGCCGCAGTTTGAGAATTATGTGGGCTTTGGGGACCCGCATGCTCATTTAACACATTATCAAACAGTGATAAAGGTATTAAGGATCAGTGAATGGATGATGGCTGAACTCTTCATCGTCACCTTGGGCTACCCGATCAATGAATGGTACTGTGAGCGGGCGACATGGAGCTATGGGCCGAGAGCACGCATTTTCATAGGCGTGGTCTACCAGGGTGTTTGAAAAGAAGATGCACCTGGTCAGGACCCAAGAAAAAGGTTGAAAGAGAGGGTGAAAATGTTTTTAGATCGGTTCGAACCTGAATCCGCTGTCTCTTAGTGTGGAGTCGCCACCTGGATTAGCTCTTTATAGGATTTAGAGTCCTATGAGGCTTAACATCTAGGGGATGGCCCACCAAGATACAGAGATTCGGATCCGGGATAAGTTGCTTATTTCTCATTGGATCACATTATATTACATCTACAGAAAACCGTATTTTCTTAATTGTGCATATTCACACTTAGGTCATTTTTAGACTTTATATGCATGATTCACGTATTGAAAAATAATAAACCATCCACAAGGTGAAATAATAAACCATCCACAAAGCAGTAAGTAAATGCGGAAAATAAATGCGAAAAATAAAGATTACAAGGCTTCCAAAAATCGGGGGATGTAATCTCCCTCTAACCTATTAATTACATTTCCCAAAAAATGAAATTGTGATACCCGAAGGAAAATTAAAATCCTAAACATACATCTAACCTGCATCCACAAAGGTTAGCACAAGGGATATCACATATGTTCGATTTGATTTTAACGAGGCCTGTGTGGCCTAATTAAAACATCGAAGATTTTAAAGTTGTTAATTTAAATAAAAATAGTTTATTTTTATTTACATGTACGTTGGTCAATTTTATTAGTGAAAATGACCACATGGAAAAAGGTGAGGTCTGTTATCCGGGAATAATTTTAATTCCCTTCGTTGGGGTATTCTAAGATAAAAATTAAAAAGAAATAAAAGATGAAGAAGCGAATTACAACATTATTTATAATAATAAAGAATAAAGATAATTCCTAGGTCCACAAATAAAGATAAGAAAGAGATGAAGCAGAAGATGAGCATGGAATTCACAGTTCTAGAAACTCAGAGGCTTACCCTTACGGTATGAATCCACTTCGGCGTATCCGTTTGATCCCCGGGAGTGTTCCTCATTCGTTTTGATTTAATTGTAGTTTAATGTGGAAAAATAAGTGTTTATTTATCCAAATGATAATCAGACTCGAGTTCTAAATTTGTTTTAGACCCTAGAATATCTAAGGATATTTGAAGAAAAAAATATGAAGAAATTTAGGATCCAAGTGTGTTTTGGATCCAAGAAAATATTAGAAGAAAAGAAAATATTTGTAGTATTTGTCTGTGTTTATTTATCTGAAGAAGAGTCTCTGAATTTTCAAGCCACTTTTCAATTGAAAATTCCCCCTATTTATAGGGGTAATTTTTTTTTCGATTTTTGGTCACACCCTCACCGGTGAGGTATGAACCCTCATCGGCAAGGGTCCGGCCCTCTTCGGCGAGGGTATTCACCCTTGCCGGTGAAGGTTTTTCCCTCGTCGATGAGGGTGGCAGCCTCACCGGCGAGGTATGTACGCTCGCCAGTGAGAGTCCTGCCATCGCCGGCGAGGGTGGCAACTTCGCCGGTGAGGGTCCTGCCCTCGCCGGGCCATTCCCTCTAATTTATTATTATTATTTTTTAATTAATTTTTGTTATAATATAAAATGATTTAATTAAATTATTTTGGACCCTTAAATATTTTAAGCCTTTTAAATATTTATTTAGGGTTCCAAACATTATTTTTAACCAGGAGAACTGCCATTTGAAGATCGTCGGACGGTCAAAAATCATGTGATTCGAGGATAAATATCCCGAAAAGCAGTCATCATTGAACGCGTGAGCTGGTACAAAATCCTGTACTCACAGGTACAGTCAACTTCCACTGGATGTAGCTTCTGATTGGAATAGTCTTGCTCAGGCTATGATGGGAAATTATGGTTTCAACACTCAAATGAAAACCATAATGTAAAATCTGAAAGCTATAAGGCAGAAGCATGATGAAAGCTTCAAATCATACTATGAGCGTTGGATGGCCACACAAGCCATGCTTCATGCTCGTTTATCCCTACCAGAGATGATAACCAACCTTCTAGATGGCGCGCTACCATCTTACAGAAACAATTCAGGTCTGATATCTTTTCCAGCTACCAAGAAGTGTTTGACAAGGCGGAGTGGATGGAACATTTCGAATCCATGGACAAACCTACCAAAGGATCTAATATGAGAAGATGATTGCGAGATGATAACATGATGATGTAATAAATTAGTTCTTTTTAGAAACTTTTCCCATGAGGCTTTTGAATTTTTGAATAAATTGAACTTTGCTTACTCACTTGATATTCTATTAATTGACATCACACATTCTCATAAACACATGCATAATGTTTTTAGCATACTTGACACATCATGTCATGAAATTAATTTGGTTATAAAGGGAGCCCATATAATAAGTTCAAATGATTTGACTCTTGAGGGAAAGTGAGGCAAACACAGGTACTTGTTTGCCACTTTTCTACTGATAAGTTTAATAACTTGTTCGCAAGACTTTGGCTTTAAAGTATAGGTGTTGTCAATAAGACTTATCAAATAGAAAAATGATGATAAGTGCAAGTATACAGTTCCGATGTAGTTTCAAAAGATATCGATCTCACAGGGAAGGAACCAGCTCAAAAGATCAACAAGAGGAACGGAACAAAAGAAAATTATGTAATTTAGTTTGGAGGATTGGAATGATGGATGGATAGACAAATTTATGAAAGATTAGAGAAGATAAAAAGTATATAGATATTCCTTACAAACAAGTACAGCAAAGAAGATAAAAAGTACATAGATATTCCTTACAAACAAGTACAGCAAAGAAAACATGTAAGGCCATCAAAGATATTACGTTCACTAGATTAATTTAACAGATTCGGTTCTAAACACTCAGATATTCAGTTATTCATCGTAGAGCAACACATGAAATGACTTTTCTAAATCTAGTGCAAACAAATTAAGATGATTATATAAACCTGATAACAATATTACTATGCTTAGTACGGGTCACTCTCACATAGCCATATTTAGCAAGTTACCATTCCAAAAATGTTGGCTTACTAAACAGCGTTATAATCACAGATCTAGTGATTATACACAATCTCGTTAACCCCGAAACTACTCTTAAAGTTAACTCAAAAGCATATAACTTGATTAACACGAAATACACATTATGACACATAGACATATCATAAACTTCAAAATAGAAAATATATGTAGAAAGCAAAGCAAAGTTGTAAGGTATGCAAGTGAAAGCTAAAGTTGATCAAACCGTATCCACTCTTTAATGGGAGTAGTCAATTCCCGTAATTCCTGCTTCTGCTTTGAATTCAGTCTCGACTCATACAGAACCTCGGCTATAATGCTATTCTTTGTGAATCTTGAATAAACAAATATTGAAGAACGAAAACTTTTATTGATAAGTGATTTGCAATTACACTTATACAACAATCACTCGAATATGTTGAGAAATCTAGTGATCGAAATAGGGTTTAAATCACTTATACATTTTCTCGCTAACACTTATGAATGTAGCGAAATCTAGATATTTTTATTCTCTATCTATGCACACATGTCTACTATACCATGAACCACTTTATCCACCACTTGTGCTACGAAATTGGTGAGTTTGAAGCCATATTTATAGAATATGAAGGGTCTATCCAAATGAAGAGTTGTGTCTATTGATGAAAGATTGCATCACTTCATTGTGATTGGATGAGAAGCTTTATCCTTATCCACAGTGGAAAGGCACCTTTTCATAATTGGTTGACTTCCAAAAGGTGTCTTTTCATTGGTAGTTGATAGCAGTTGATGGTGGTTGATCATTCTTATCTGGAAATTGGTAGTTGAGAAGAGTTGACCAAAAAATCATCAAAGTCGTGAACACGAAGTACATGTCGCAACCGTGAATACTTGGTTGGAAACTTTCTGTTCTGAAGAATACTAAGTCGCGACCGCGAATGGTTGTCGCGACCGTGAATTGCGTTTTTCTTCAGAATCCTTCTTGTAACTTTATCGATAATCGACAACTTCGATCCTAAGCCAAATCCTTAAGTTCCACGCATCTTTTTGCACCTTTTTTCACTCTTTTTTTCATAGATTTCCAACTTTAATCATTTTACTTCCAAGATTTACCTAATACCTGCATTTGCATAAAAAACAACTACATACCACGTGAAATCTTTTACATGAAGTATAAAAATGTCTTAAACTATGGTGTTTAATGTGTAAAATTATTATGATAATAAGTGTAATCATACACTTATCTGTACTTAGACAACACGTGATATCATTTGCCTCATCCTATAAAGGCGTAAGATTGATAGAAAGATCTCCAAGCATAAAACATCCACTGACTATTAAGTCAATCAAGCAAGAGTCAAAATGATAAGGTCAAAATGTCAACAAAGCAAATTGTAGCCAAACAATCGGTGCAATGCCAAAGACACAAAGGAGGGGTCAGACCACTGAGCATTTCAACAACTCCATCGCACGGCTCACCAACACTTATGGGTCAATCATGACACTGTTGAACGTAAATTTTTCACCCCCAAAATTGTCAAACAATTGGAGCAATGGACTTATAAAATGCTAGTGCCATTACCTAAAGAAGGGGTCAGACCGTTGAACGTATCAACAACTCCATCACATGGCTCACCAACACTTGTGGGCTAATCATTACACGATTGACTATAAACTGTTCACCTTCAATGGAATCAAGCTACACTTGATACATCCAAGGAATCAGAAGCATTTGATCCCTGATAATATCACATATCGTTGGAGAATAATTGAATTCATAAGGAAACACTGATGATCAAGCACCAATACTCATCATTGCATACACCTCAAGATAGCAAAGTGACATGAGCACCAACCAATCGATCAGAAATGCTGAACAAGATAGCAATTGAAGTCATGGACATGGATGGCAACCGATCTATCATTCAAATCAACCAAGTCTTGCACAATCACTATCACGCATAGGTGAAAGAAATATATATGTAAAAAGAAATACCAATAAGAAATAAATTTGTAATTAGACTGTCAATTAACACTCTGTTAGTTGAGCAAAAATTAGAGCCTCTTTTCAAAACAAAAAAAGAAAATTTCGCAGAGTTGAAAACTCGAAAAGGGAAGCTCAGGCGAAACTTAGGATTTCGAGAGAAAAGCAAACACATTGGTTAGAAAACTTGAAAGGGCTAATCGATGACAGGAGTCAAATCATTTGAAATATTTATACTCCTGTTAAGTTCATCAATGAATTTCATTTTTAATGAATCTTTATGCATATGCTTTTCTTGATTTCTTGCATGCCAACGGTAGAATATAGCAAGTAAACATCTAAAAAATGAAAAAATAAAAATAAAAGAAAAGAAAAGAAAAGAAAAGAAAAGAAAAGATGAGTCTGCTGGATTAAAACCTGAAAGGGCAGTCTGTGAAAAAATTAAGACAAGGTTCGATAGATTTAAAACCTATAAGGGCAGTCTATGTTGAAATTAGAACCAAAGAAATGCTAAATTCATCATCTCATCCTTGGAATGGCATAGGACATCATTTATCCCCTCGAGAAAGTAGGAAAAATATCTTTTGGTTTCCCTCACAATACTTCAGGCAAAAGGACTTCCAAGCTCTCGTTATCAACTTCAGAGCGAGCATCGCTTACATGGATCAGAATCCACATCCAGATTTTCTTCAAACTAAATCCAGGCCTTGAGCTTGACTCTAAATCATCGAACCCATGGTCGTCACTTTAAAGGAGCCATCCATGGAATCCCCAATGAGACAAATCCTAGGGGTACCCATGCACCAACACAAGAGAAGGCTCTTCAATGAATGAAGCCTACAATACCTACAACAAATGAACATACATCATGTGATAAGAAATCTAAGACTAGATTCACAAGTAATGTGAAAGCAAGAAAGTAAATAATTCTTCATATTTATCGAAATCAACATAAAGGAGCTACATATATGCATACAAAAGTGTATACATAAATAGAGGACTGGAAATCGCATTGGAAAATTGATTAAATTTGTATTAGTTTGTGGACTTACCAATAGATCGAAACTAAAGGATGGTCAATGCTTGAAAAAATCAGCACCATCCTCAATATCTTCGATTTTGATACTTCCATTTTGAGCTAGAAGTACTTTGTAAACTTGCTTTGAACAAATCCGGCCTTCTCTTCTTTCATAACCAATTAAACATTCTGCAACCAAGTTTCCAAGAAGGAACTCCTTTTTTCATGCACCTACCAAGGCTATATTAGTATTTAAAGATAAAATGCCTTAGAGAAATGATGCAATGCAACAGCATAAACTCTCAGTGGCTATCCACTTCTTATGGAAGACATAATTAGTTATACGTAGCATCTCTTATGCCCCTATCTAGATAAAATCATAAAAGGATTCAATTCCATTCATGTGAAGATGTTTCTTAAATGAGCATATTTTACGTTCAATTAGTGTTTAAGTTACAGCAGACAAATAAGCTTGCACTTGAACGCGCTGTACATAAAAAATAGCTTAAACTTGATGAAACTTTGAATAGAGAAGTTTAGAAAAACAAAGTCTGTGTAAATACCTTCAGTAGAATATACGCTATAGCAGCCAAGTTAGAGAACCGTAGTTTGGATAAAAATTAGAGATTAAATGTGTCGTAATTGAATCGTAGAAGGATAAATCGACCCTCGAATACTTCAGTGGAATGAACTTGGTTGAATGATGAAAGCTGACGTTCGAGGTGTTCAAGGTTCTTGCTGATCAGAGGGCCCAAGTCCTCGCAAAGAAGGTTCCTTCATCCAATCCAATCCATTAATTTGTAAACATTACTAATTAAGAATATGAAGTGTTATTAACGTGCTTCATATTTTGTACATAACATTCCTCTGAGTTCTTTGCAAGGATTCATGTTTATTTTTCATTTTCAAATACTCCCTATAGCTACTCTGCATACCCCAAAACACAACTTCAAAACATGTTTAAGTGTGGAATCATCCAGGAAAGTTAATGCATTTCTAACTAGAATATTAGTATTTTTCTTACCATATTTAAAACAAATTAGTAATGATTATACCTCTAGCTCTTTGGCAGGTCTATTGACTTCTATAGAACAATAGCTACACTTTTGGTACCTGTCCAGAGTCTTGAGCATGCTAAAACAATCACAATATAGCATATATTAATGTCTTATCCATACTCAATATTCAAATCTCTACTGCATATTTAAGTAGGAATTATTCGACATTCATTCAAAAGTAGCTCAAAACTCTAGCTACTGTGTATATGCATTTTCATGACATAGTGCAATAAAATTAGACTACCCTATTGACATTGAAAGTAAATATACGTAAATAAATCAATTCTAGGGGAACTTGAAAAATCAGGCTGAAATGGGTCAAATTTTACGAAAAGTCAATCCAATTTGCTTGTGTGATATCTTCGAGTTACTAAACTAAGGTCAACCTATTTCATCTCTTTATCCTGACCCTTGATAAGTATAGGGTTGAAAATATTCTTAATAAATTCATCAACTAATTACCAATTATGCTATTTAATCGCCATATCCAAGGAACTACTGCTAATCCGTTATAATTTGGGAGTATGTATTAAATTTTTATCAAAACATCAAATAGAAAACCCAATCCTCACAAACTCAAGGTAAGGTAAGAAATTTAAGTTCATACATACCTAGTGTATAACCAATAGAGAGAGAAATCGAAGATGACGACGACGAGTGAGCAGTTCCAGCCAAGAAAGAACCCAAACAAAAATGGAAATCGTTGCTTTCAAAGGTTGAGCGATAGACTGATGGTGGCTATTACAGGCTTGAAGCAACTGCGAGGCACCGATGGAAAATAGGAGAAGAAGGAGAGAAAAGAGATGAGGTGGAGAAGTCGAAGGTGAATGGCGGAGACGATTTTGTGTTGTAGACGGTGAAAATTAGAGACATGAAGTGATTTGGGTTAGGGCTTTCTAAGCTTAATTTTGTAGAAGAGAGGAAAGTGAGATGAGGATTTTTATTTCTAAGCATAATTTTTTATCAATTAATTTAATTTTTTTTATTTCTTCACTGTGCACCAAAATTTTGGCACTAACATTCCTGCCCCCTAAATGTACAATTTTATAACTTTTTTACGAACACTTTTATAATTGTAACAAATGTGTTATTATTGGTAGGCTTTTGTCAAAATTAACAAATAAGTGTTGGTACAAGTCAATTTCCTATATTAAAATAGTATCACTTTAGTGCCAACACTTTGATATTTAGTTGGCAGAGCCCATAAATGGTGTAGTGTATCTAGCAAGCCCATCAAATGTCCTTCATACATTTGAGAAAAAATTAGGGTATTCTTTTGCAGATTAGTTTGTCAAAGTGAAAATCCAAAAATGGGTTCTTCAGGAAAAAATTAGGACAATGAGAGAATAGAATGCGATGCTTATCTGAAAATCGAAAGGCTTTTTAGCAATATGAGTTAGGTCATTGGATATTTTGTATCATGAACTTTTGTACCCCACTTAATTTTATTTTATGAAAAGATCATATTGCTAAATTTTTACGAGTATATTTACTTTGAGTGCTCATGTACCATAAAGCAAGAACAATGTAAGTAACATAATATAGTAGTTAATTCATGGTAGTCTGATCACATATTGCATACATTCTAGTTCTAAAAAGCTAGTATATCTATGTAAAGGCTAATAAGTTTGCATAAAAACATCTTGCATGTAGAGAAAATAGGATACATTTTCTTTCTTGTTGCATCACAGGTATCAATGGCCTCTCCTCCTCTACTATAATCTCTCCTCGATATACCTCCACTATAGAGTAGCCCCATCATGCTTGTTTGGGTTAGTGAGCCCTCGAATCTCCTACAACCATCCCTGGTAGTAGCCATCAGTCTCTATAGTCTCTCGATGAGCATGGTGGGCATAGCGAATGAAGTATGGCGGCCCACCTCTCAAGGATATGGTCAGGGAATTTGTGTCCCAACTAGGGGAATGAGTAGGGCAAGAATATCTAGCCACTTGCTAAGTCTTCCCATACTACCGAGAAAGCCCTGCCAGAGAATAGGAAGTGATGCCTTATAGGTGGAGAAGTTGAACATTATAAGCATTTATATGGGTGGTAAAGTCAGTAACCTTCCACTAGGGGAAAACCTAGTGGATCTAGCTATTTGTGTATCCTCTCATGATATGTATCTAGTCATCCACTATCAGACATTGATGATTAGCAAGGCGGAGTCCTCTCTCACCATAATGGATGACCTTATACTTCTCAAAGAATGGGCCCGACTCATGGATCAAGGCCGGCTTCTCTAAGAGACAATTTTACCCTAATACTAGCTACTTATGAGTGAAAGGAAAGAGGGAAAGTTTGTAAGGTTACCTCTAGTAGTGTGAAGTGATCTTTGATCACACTATGGTTGGCTTTAATGGCTTCCCTGCGTAACAAGCTCTCTACAAGTCTAACAGCCAAAGAGAAGCTGCATTAGAAAGGTTAGTGATGGTAGGAATGAGTTTAAAAGGGGCCATGCTGCCTACTCTACATATGAACTTTGACATGAGAAACAAAGCCACCATGAATGGCCAAACAATAAGATGTCTCGGAGTATCTATGCACTAGTCTAGTATGACAGTCACTTGAAAGTCACCGATCTCTGAAGGATGACATAGGAATTGGTCAGTGGAATCCAAGTTCTATAACCCTTTTAATGTATTGGTAGCTTCGAATTGATATATGGGCACCATAATCGAAAATAATCTAGGGTAAGAGTTGCCTAGGATTTCCTAATACTCCTTAATCATGGGGCAAAGCTCTTGTGTGGAAAAGTAGAAGACGTGGTCAAGAGGATCTCAGAAAGTGTTCGTCGAATGAATAAAAGTTGTATTCGTCGAGTGGAAAGTGAGATATGGAAGCCCCCATAAACCAAAAACCTACAGATTCTTCCAATCAGGATTTTTAAGGATTGCTAAAAATGATCTCAGTCAAGAATTATGGGTTTCCATGGTGGAAAAGGAGCAAAAATGAAGGAAAAAACAAGCAAAAAAAAGAGAAAATCAATTGGCCCTACTATCCGTTATCGGCCTAATTGGTCAGGTCGGTACCCGCTTAGTCTGGGCTGGTCCCGGAAATCATGTCGATACCGTATGGGCAATTTTAGCTCTCCATTTTCCTGAAACTTTAGTCCCTTTTGGGTCCCTTTTCCTCTCCTTTGTGCAGAAATTTTAAAGATAGATCTTTTTACGTAGCAATATGCAAATTGTCCTCAAAGAAATAAGATTTTTATAAAATAAGCAATTTTTTTACCAAAATAAAAGATTACTACCAAATCAGGAATAAAGGTGCAAATGTAACAAATGTACAAGCTACACAAAAGAAGTTACACAATAAAGTAAAAGAAAATCTAATCTACTACATCTGGGACTACGCCTCCTCTTCATCGTTGCCTTAACCATCATCATCCTCCATCTCCTCGTCACCCTCCTTTTCTGCATCCTCCTCGTCATAGGGCTCGAGTCCGAATGTGACTCTCTCATGAAGGGCCCGAGGTGGATACTTGGCCCTCGAGGTGGGCCTTATAAGATCTGGCATATGAATAGGACCAGGTCTGTCATCGCTCCATCACCCAAAGTGGGTGTCCAGCACCTACATCCTCGGGCCTCTCCTAATCAAGCACACGATCTTGGCCTCAAGCTTGGATATGAAGCCTCTAAGGTCCATGACGGTGCTAGATCACTCCTAGGCTCAAGCCGCCAACCAATCCTGTAGCTCGGCCACCTAGTCCTTGGCTTACAACCGGTTGCCCATCTTAGTCTGCAGGTGATCTCGTTCTATGCCCTTAAATATCTACTAGATGAATCAATAAATCAACACATTCGCACATACATGTATACCAAATAACTAACCCACATACATTTATAAATATATAATTTTACATCATTACCATCATGCATACTATTATTTGTGTGAAAAATAAATTCTAATGTAGGATCTTACCATAGCAAGCATGTCTTGGGCCATCATGAGATCCCGAAATGAGAATAGTCCGCTAGCCAACTACTTCGCCTCAATAATGGGTACTTGCACAAGAAAAGGTCAAAGTCTCAAATCAAACATCTTATTCGAAAGTAGAATCCTAAAGGGAAAAAATCTAACTCTCTCACATGGGTGGCATTTGTGGGAATGAAGCTGAAAGGTAGAGTAGGTTCCAACAGATGCCTCAACTCCCTCTTCCCCATTCGTGTCAAAAACATGAAAGTGGTATCCAACTCCTACCAGAGGATTACCTCAATCACTCTCGGAGCTTATGTCTCCCCTCTTGGCTACTAAGTAGACTGCAACGAGGGGACTCTCTCCCTCTCTCTCTTGTCTAGTCGAGTCTCGGGATCCTCATGGATCACCTGATCAACATACCTGGGCCTCTTCTTGCGAGCCTACCATTAGAAGTTCAAAAGTCAATTCGCATAGTCAAAATATTTAAAAATGGACACAAATCAAAGAAAATAATGCATACTTCGAAAAAAGGTGTCATACGCATGTACCTAGTGTAGCAGCAGACCTCGCACCGGAACTTGACACTCCCTAATTTGTGGTACTTGCACCAGGGACAGTTGGATCCATCGATGTCCCATGAGGACCTCTATCTGGTCTCATATCCTCATATCTAACCTTGGGATGATTTCCACATCATCGTCATCACCCTTGTTGCTCCCATTGTTGGGAGCATCCTTTATCGCCAGCTCTAAAGGCATGTCATCAGGCCACTTCCTCGGGCAAGGAGGGAGTAGATAGGCCATGATTTTGATACTTGTGAGTGACCAAAGGTATCTTCCACCCTCTATCCTCAAAGAAAAGTGTGATCTCATCAGCAAGGAGTAAGTGGGGCTAAAACAATATCATGGGTATGCTTAGTAGGACCCTCCTCCTAGTAGTCATGTCATCTCCACATCCTGATCCTCTCCTCAAAGTACCACTCCTACATGTAAGGGAACTCGAGGAGGAGGCGGTGATCATCAACCTCATGCCATACAGTCAAAATATATGCTTGGTCGAGAAGCCTAGGGATCCGTACAAAGCTACAATAAAAAGAACCAAGTCAGAATGTCAATCATGTAGAAAATATAAAAAAAGCTCTAAAGTATTGATGCGTACCAACTACGATGGATTCATTAAAGGTACTCTTTGTACCATGGGTAGTTATCTCATGTGTTGGTCTAGAGGAGCATCAGTATGAGATGAAATGGGCACCCACCGACACGGCGCCCACCACCTAAGGTAGAGGGATAACCCGGTACTCGAAGGCTTAGAGATACAAATATAGTCAATCTATCTTGTCAGAATTGGCACAATCTAAAAGAAATAAAATGAAAAGAAGGCTAAAACTCACCAAAATCCATTGGTATCCCACCTACAACTCCACCATCGAGAGACTAGTGCAATAGTCTAAGCCGTTGTAAATCTGACCCAAGATGGCTCTACACAAGTTCTATCCGAAGATGGAATCTAAATCCTCTAAGGGAAACATCAAAATGTAGTTGATCTGGCTTCTTTGGATAAGGAAGAATATGGTGGACATAAGGACAATAATAAAGGACAAAATGAATTGGGGAAGCACCTCGTTTGTGATTTAGTTCAAGCGATCCCAACGAGATATTACTCGATTGTATGGGAGTCAGGCTCGTGTTGAAGGTCAAACTCCTATCAAACTTTCTATCTAGGTCATGACGGCCCTAACATAAGGGAAGCGATCGATGAATATGTCAAAACTAATGATCCTCCTAGTCCATCGCAACCCAATCAATGCAAATATATCTAAGGGGTGATGGTGAGCTCCTCGACAAGTAGATGAAAAGTATGGGTGGTCTCGCTCCACTTCTCAATTAACTCTCTAATAACTCTATGTAAATGATAATAAGTTTACATCAAAACAAAACATCCAGCATGTAAAGAAAATAGTTTAGATTTTCTTTCTTGTTGCATCAACAGGTATCAATGGCCTCTCCTCCTTCACTACAATCTCTCCTTAGCATTCCTCCACAGTAGAGTACCCTTATCATGCTTATCTAGGTTAGTGAGCCCCTGAATCTCCTGCAGCCATCCCTAGTAGTATCCATTAGTCTCTATAGTCTCTCGATGAGCATGGTTCAGTATAATGAATGAAGTATGTTGGTTCCACCTCTCAAGAATATGGTGAGGCAATTTGTAGTCCTAACTAGGGGTATGAATAGGGAAAGAATATCTAGGCACTTGCTGAGTCTTCCCATACTTGCGATAAAGTTATTTTGGAGAATAGGAAGTGTGATGCCTTATAGGTAGAGAAGCTACAGTAAGTATGGACATGGGTGGCAAAGTCGGCAAACTTTCACAAGGGGAAAACCAAATGGATCTGGCTATTTGTGTATCCTCTCATGATATGTATCCAATCATCCATTATCAGTCTTTGATTATCAACAAGGATGAGTCCTCTCTCGCCATAATGGATGACCTTATACTTCTTAAAGGATCACCTCGGCTCATGGATCAAGGCCAGCTTCTCCAAGAGCCAAACATGCAATTTTTCCTTAATACTAGCTAGATATGAGTTAAAGGTAAGAAGGAAAGTTTGTAAAGTTACCTCTAGTAGTGTGATGTGGTCTCCAATCAAGCTAGGGTCTACCTTCAGGCCTCCATGTGCAATAAGCTCTCTATGAGTCCGATAGTCGCAAGTGAAGTCACCTCAGAAAGGTTAGTGATGATAGGAATAAGTTGAAAAGGGGCCAAGCTGCCTACTCTACATATGAACTCTGACATGAGCAATAAAGCCACCATGCATGGCCTAGCAATATGATATCTCAGAGTAGCTATGCACTAGTTTAGTATGGCAGTCACTCGAAAGTCATCGATTTTCGAAGGATGAGATAGGAATTGGTTAATGGAACCCAAGTTTTACAAACCTCTCAATGTCTGAGTAGTTTCGAACTGATATCTGGGCACCACAATGGAAAATTTCAAATTTTAAATTTCAAAAATTCAAATATATGATATGATTAAACATTAATTGGGCATAAATTAACAAATTTCAAGAAGACTTGTAGCTAGGATGAGTGCTCCTCGAGGTCGTCACCAAAGAAACAAGTGACTCGAGAGAGTATCCCATGAAATGATCAATCGATCGAAGACCATAACCCTAGAACACGGAGCAAGTTCGCATGCCATGAGGTCCAGCGTTAAGGTCCTCCAAGTGCATGGAGTAAGGGCATCGTCCGGATAGCTTGTTCTTCATTGTTGAAAGTCTAGAAAGAGAACATCTAGAGAGATATGCTCTGGAAAAGAAAAAGTGAAAACTGATTTGAAATTTCTGATTTCAATCATTTATATAGGAAATTCATTATGGACCCCAAAGATCATTTTCACTACTTTTTAACTTTCAACTACCACATTCGCTCCTCATTTACCAACTATCGTATAGCCTCGGCACTTAAGGTCGGGTCACTTTCGCACCCCCTCGCATGGCTATCTCAGCCCCCCTTCGCATTCACTTGCATTGCTAATTACAAAACACTTCCATTATGTACAGGTTTCCAAACCCAACCAATATTTTCTATAGGTTATAACCATGCGCTTTAATTCATGAAGTCAACCTCGATAAAGTCCCTTCTTCAAGGTCAACAGAGATAATTAATATTTCCTCAAGGTTACAACCAGGCGCTTTAATTCTGAAACTAACCTTTTCCAAGTGCCTTCTTCAAGGTCAACAGAGACAACCATTATTTCCTCAAGGTTATAACTAGATGCTTTAATCTTGGAAGTCAACCTCATCAAAGTAACTTCTTCAAGGTCAACAGAGACAACTAATATTTCCTCAAGGTTACAACCAAGAGCTTTAACCTTAGAAGTCAACCTTGTCAAAGTTCCTTCTTCAAGGTTAATAGAGACAACCAAAATATCCTGCTATGTTATGACTAGACCCTTTAATCCTAAAAGTCAACCTCAAAAAAGTTTCAAAAGGTCCACTTTTCCACCTCCAGGTCAACTTCATGCCTCATGCTAGCAAAGGTATGGTTTCTATCCCTTACTCTTTTCTCATGACAATCTTGACTTATTGTGAGAGCATGATGTTTCAGACTTGCGTGATCGCTGCGAGGCACCAACCCCATGAGATAGGGCATGGGGGTTTGTACTCAAGAGGAAATAAAAGTCTTGGAAAAAAACAAGGCCTAAACCTTTAGCCTACGTTATGGACCCTTTTGGAGACTCTTGGCTAGTGTATTGGTGTTTATTTATTTTTTTTATTAGTTTTGTAAGTGAAAAAGGGTTTTTAACTCAGTGCCCCTCTAATTGGATCAGTACCCTTGTGATTAGATCGGTGCCTTTGTGAATACTAAAGAAGCGCCAAAGTGGTCATAGAGGCACCGCTCCAATTAGACCGGCCTAGATTTCAAACCCTCTTTTCACTTTTTTTTCTTGATCAGTAAGCACCAGGCCATCCCTAGGAAACAAGAGTGTCCCCGGTCTAGTGCCCACCCTATTAGGCCACCACTAGTAGCACAATATATGCATTAGTCTATCCTTTTGGATAGAACCTTCCCTTTTCCAATTTCGGCCTAGATTTCATATTTTTCCACCGTTTTAGGGTCCCCCAATGATAGGATTACATATTCCTTGATATTGGACATCCTTTTATACCATGTAGCATCTTCAATTAATTAATATAATCAAGAAATGGAGTCTAAAATGTATTTTTTTTGTAATAAAATCCCATTGGAAACCCATATTTTCGCTTTTAAAAATCAATCGAACCACGATGCTTTTAATCAAAACCCTAATCTAACTTATGCTATATCTAACTAAGTCTTCTATTGTATATTAACCATTACTTGTGGTGTAATATATTATTGTGCTAAACATTTATGGTTGCAAGTAGATTTAGGTTAGATGTATGTTAGGTTATTTTCCTTCAGGTATTGTATATTGTAACAATAATGTATTTAGGGCCATATGTATCCCCAATTAAGTATTATTTTATCCCTTCTCTCTTAGGTTAGAAGCCTTTTATTTCATTTATTTTCTTTATGTATTTAATCATCTCATTTATTTGTTTATCGCTTCCCATCTGTGGATGTTATAAATCATCAAACATAAATCGAAAATGACTAGAATAATTATCAAAATATATTAAAGGTGTGACATGTATGTAATTATAACTCAAATAACGATAAAATAGGTAACTCATCCAGACCCGAATCTTTGTACTATAAGTGGGATTTAGGTTTAATGGATCTAGGCTGTACTAAATTTCCTGAAAGAACTAATACATGTGGAGACTCCGTAACATAGGCTAGAGTTATAAACCTCGTGTCTTTCAAAATTTCTTTTCTCATTTAAATAACCCCACGCCCAAACCTTACGAGGTTGGCACCTCGTAATGAGTGCACGAGTGAAAATGTTGTCCGCTCATAGTGGTGACTTCGCTAGGGATCTTTCTCTTTTTAAAATTAAAAGTTTTAAGAATTTGATGAGTATTGAAAAGTCATTAAATGAGTTTATCCACCTCTAAAATGTTTCACCAAAGCATATTCATTAGATGACTTAGCCTTAAGGTTAGTGTGCCAAATTTCAATGTGAAGCCACGAAAGTATCACTTGTGAACCCATGGGGGTCGAGGATGCCTAGAGAGTAAATCACTTGGTACCATGTCATATGTACCTCCCTCATTCGCTCCTATATAGGGAGAGGCTTGGAGTGTATCATAGTGCAACAAGAGCTTTCTACATCAGCAACCCTTATGACCAAACTCATATAGCATTGCCATAACAACTTACCTTAGGGTGTACCAAAACGTCTCTACATGATTTATATAGGTTCGCTCCTTGACATCCTCATGGTGTTATTATTAAGTGCATGCTATATGCTATGTATTTAATTCTCTTTTCGCCATCCATTTACATATGCAAATAAAAGAAACGTTCACACCATATACATGTTCGCAAGATTTTTGCTATACTCATTCCTAAAGGCTTATCCCTGGCAATGGTGCCAAAAACTATTTTACCACTTTTCTAATGATAATATAAAAGTTCTAAATTAAATGGGGGTTGTTAGTACCACTTATCAAATAGAAAAATGATGATAAATGCAAGTATATAGTTGCGATGTAGTTTCAAAAGATATCGATCCCATAGGGAAGGAATTTGGTTCTAAGGACCAACTAGAGTTACGGAACAAAAGAAAATAAATTTAGGGTTTTGAAATGGTGGATTGATGAATAAACAGATGCATAAAAAGATTAGAGAAGATGTAAAGTATATAGATATTCCCTAAGAACAAGTATAGTAGAGAAAAACATGCAAAATCATCAAGAATATTTCGCACACTAGATAACTTTAACAAACATGATTCTAGACGCTGATATATTCAATAATTCATTGTAGAGCAACACATGAAATGACTTTTCTAAATCTAAGGTAAACGAATAATGACACTTATAAAAACCTAGATAACAATAATACTATGCTTAGTATAGGTCACTCTCACATAGCCATTTATAGCAAGTTACCACTCCAAAAATGTTCGCTCACTAAACAGCATTATAATCACAAATCCAGTGAGTATACACAATCCTATTAACCCCAAAATCACTCTTAAAATTAACTCGAAAGCATATAACTTAATTAATATAAGAGACGCAACATGAAATACTTGTTATGACACATAGACATATCATAAACTTCGAAATAGAAAGTATAAGTAGAAAACAAAGTAAAGTTGTAAGGTATGCAAGTGATAGCTAAAGTTGATCAAATCGTATCCACTCTTTAATGGGAGTCGTCA
>CATIWQ010398818.1:0-11382 GCA_949673415.1 Euphorbia schlechtendalii
ATGTTGGCTTTTGGAATGTGTTTTAGTCTAATGTGAGGGTGTCGGTGGGAAACGAGATGGGGTGTTCTTTTTGGCATGATAATTGGGCCTCAGAATTACTTCTTGCTGTGCTTTTTTTAGACATTTTCTTGTTGTGCAATCTGAAGGAATGCAGCGTGGTAGAGAGGGCTGCTGTATGATATTCAGTTCCTCCCCTTTTTGAAACCATCTTGGAGATGCAATCTAAGGCCGTCGAGTCGTGATAGGTGCATACAACTTAGAGGGTGGGTTGCGCAATCTAGTCCTCATATTTTTATAAATGGTGCAGGTAAAGGGGGCAGACAAAAGTTCGACGGATTTAATTTTCCCTGTTGCCACTTATAGTTTCTTGTGGAACGGTGGTGATTCTTGTACGTTCTTGGCGGGTAGCTTCTGTTCTCGGTTTTATAGTTGGTTTCCGCGTAATTCGGGTATGAACTTTGACATCATATGTACGTCTTGTCTAGTGCCAAAGGTTAAGTTCTTTTGGTGGCTTGTTTTCCATGGAAGATTACCTTCGAAGGCATTCCTGTTCCATAGAGGCTACATTTATAATGTGAATTGTGCTTTTTGCGATGGTATTGAATCCATGGAGCACGCATTGTTTCATTGCTCGAAGGCTCGTCTCATATGGTGTGACTCTTCCGGTTGTTTGGTGCACTGGTAACCATTTTGGGTTCGGGTTGTAGCTTCCTAGAATATTGGAGATCTCTTATTCGTTCGGGTCCAAGCCGGGATTTCTCTACTTCGTTGTGGTTCTTCATTGCATGGAATATATGGAGGAGAAGAAGCAAAGTGATTTTTGAAGACCAACATAGGGATGATGACATTCTTTTAGCGAGTTATTATCATTGTCGGTTTATTTTTTCTTGTAATATGCGTGCGCTTCCGTTTGGCATGAGTGATGTTCTTATTCATCCAAAACTTTTGCTAAATTGTACATAAATATGTGTTCTCCTATGGAGAACGCCTATTATTTATAAAATGAAAAAAGGGGTGGGTGTTTTGTAGGCAAGCGGACGCATCGACCTAGCTGGGATGTTCACCCCGAAATTTTCATCCGCCCCTAACTTTTTCCAATGAAGGGACACATTGTTCATTTGGAGGTTTTTCAATAAACTCGTCAATTTTTGTTAGTTTGACTTATTAAATATATCAACCTTTCTTTTCTTTCTTTCTTCAATTAGAAGCTGTCACATTGCATTAAGGAAACAAATTGTATCAGTTTTGCCAACTTTAAAAGGTAAAATATAACACTTGAAAATTGGGGAGAGACATGATATTTTGTGACAAGTTTGGGAGGCATGCATTTGCCTGAAAAAACAAACTTAAGCAACAACTGAGAAAATTCATATTTAATTAAGGTTAAATATTAACTTGCGGCCATTCAATTCCAATACAGAGTCGGGAGAAGGTAAATACTAATATCATTCTTTGCATGAAATTTTATTCAACCCAATTCAAACGTAATATTGCATTTTCTGCGTAGTCATAAACGACATTCTTCACGAAATAACATACTTTAAAGTTTTAAGTAGAAGACTTTAAAGTATTGGCAATATCAATAACAAATCGATATCTAACATCCGCCTTGAGCAAGCGATCCATAGCAGTGTTAACATAGTCAACTGGGATAACTTCAATATCTGCGGTTATGCCATGTTTCGCTGCGAAGTCAATCATCTCTTGTGTCTCTTTCATTCCTCCGATACCACTTCCCGCCACCATCTTCCTCTCTGTTCACCACACATATTCAGTTACTATAAGCAATGGCCAAAAAAATGTACAGAGAAACTTATTTAAAAAAAACAAACAAAAAGCCTACTTGACAGCAATGGAAAGGCGGGTAATTCAAGTGGCTTTTCCGGGGCACCAACCAATACCAACTTCCCGTGAGCCTTGAGTAGATCCAACAATGGCATAAGTGGATGCATTGCTGACACTGTGTCTATTATTCCATCCATTGTGCCCATCGCTTCCTACACATCAATTTAATCACTAATGACCATCAAACGATCCAAATTTATAGTCGTTCCCACCTAATGTTAGATTTAAGCTTTTGTCATGTTACGCAAGCCCGGCTCTGAGGGGTGGGCAATGGGTGTGATCGTTCGGGGCTCATAGCCGGAAGAATTTCAAAAAAAAAAAAAAAAACCTTATTTGCTTTATTAATTAATGTTAAAAAGATAGAAAAAAAAATAGTTAATATTGTTGACTTAATTGGTAATAAAGATACGAGAGATCATGTGTTTAAGCCTTGATTTTTTCTCAAAAAACTAATTTTTATTACAGTTTTGCTTACAGAGCACCAATTTTTATTAATTTTTGTATTATTTTGCACAGGACACCAAAATTGTCAGGAACGGGCATGATATTACGTACCTTCATTTGATCTTGATCACGGCTGACCAAAAACGAGTCAGCGCCAAGGTTCTGAATAGCCTCGTCCTTCTTATTGGGAGATGTACTAATGACTGTGACCTTCAGCCCCATGGCCTTAGCGAATTTGACAGCCATGTGGCCCAGCCCGCCCAGGCCAACCACTCCTAAATGCATACCCGGCTTGTCCAGTCCATAGTATTTTAAAGGGCTATAAACTGTGATCCCAGCACATAGCAGAGGAGCAGTAGCGTCGAGAGGCATGTTTTCGGGTATACGAACTATGAAGTGTTCATCAGCTACCATGATGTCCGAATATCCCCCGTAAGTGATAGTTCCATCATGGTACTTCGCGCCGTATGTCAGAATCCAACCAGGGCAGTAGTTCTCGAGATTTTCGCAGCAATTTTCGCAAGAGCCGCATGATCCGACCAAGCAGCCCACGCCTACTTTGTCTCCGATTTTGAACTTGTCTACTTTGGTCCCCACCTCGGTAACAACTCCAACAATCTCATGTCTGAATTTGGATAATCAAACACTTAATTAGTATTTTTAATCGATAATTAGCTTTACTATAACATTAATAAGCATTAAGATCATAGATGGGTTATAAATACCCGGGGACAAGGGGATAAACGGAAGAGCCCCATTCATTCTTGACCATATGAAGGTCAGAGTGACACATCCCACAATACAACACTTTGAAACATACATCTTTCTCTCCTGTTTCCCTGCATTATCAAAAGCTAATGAAGCAAAGTTCGTGAAATAAATCATAGCGTTATGATAAAAAGGAAAAGAAAAATCATTTACCTCCGGGAGAATTTGAAAGGAGAGAGGAGGCCAGATGAATCTTGAGCTGCCCATCCAAAGGCTGGTTTTGGGTGCTCTATTTCTGGTAAATTATTGGGAGCCATTCTTTTTTTTTTATGAAATCCAATTGTTGATTGTTTAAATGGTTTAATAATGAGATTAAAGGGAGTAAGTTGGGATGTATATTTATACATGATTGCATTTTGAAAGTGACGCATAAGCTGACTTGTTTTCTTACTGTAATTGCGTATCATGTGATCTAATCATTTTAATGACTGTGATTAATTTAATTTTGTGCTTTCTCTCTGTCTTAATGCACAGTAATCAAAGGCAAAAAATTCTTCTTTATACTATTTGTTCACCTATTTTTCTTCAAATATTGCTAGAATTATTTTGACCTCTCAATTTAAAATTCAAATTGATTTCATAGTTCTTTACGTATTAAAGTTGATTCAATGAATTGAAACCACAATCATTCACTTTAACCCGGGACAATCACCCGATATAATAGAGCAAGAACATGATTTTGTTATTCTACGTAATGGAATAAAAGAAGAATGTAACATCTTATTCATTTTCTCAAGTGATTCTGATGTTTAGTACATGATAACATATGAATTCGGACCTCCAAAGCCCATTAACCTGAACAAACACATTCCATGCCTAACAGAGGCAGTTAGAAAGGATAGCCAACCCGGCAGCATGCTCGTGGCTCACGGGGCACTTAGAAAGAGTGGTTACGCCACCTTATCACAATCTACCAATGGCAATTGCATTTTTAACTGTTTCTGCTTTTAGACTTTTATTATTGCAACATCTTTTGCTGAGTGGAACTAAATGCGCTCCATTATGTATAAAACATTGATTTAATATATTCAATTTCTTTTTGGAAGCTATTAACCACTCTGTTTTTATAATTATTTTTAAATATATCAACTATATATTGAAGGTTCATTTGTCTCATATTTTACGGGAAAATTTTTTTTTTATTGCAAGGTACTATAATAGGAACTTAACTGTCCGTTGGACAATTATATCTATAAAATTAAACAACCTTGAGTAATTTGGCATTTGGTAGCTAAATCATCGTTGTTGTTTCAAAATTAAGACTTGTAAAATTTATGCGACGGTGGCATCAAGCCAAGAGGAGGATTCAAAACGAACAAAATAAAAAAAGAATTTAACTATATATGCCACGGCAAGTTCAACGCTCCAAGCCTACCTCGTAGTACTAGTGGAGTCCTTTTTCTCTCAAACAACTTTGCACATAAAATACATTATCTACTCTCAAAAGTTCGACTTAATGGAAAGCAAATCACTATTTTGGGGGATTTATATTTTTCTGATTTAGTGCAATAGATTGGAATTTATGTTGAACAAAACTGTTTACCTCATACCTTTCCGACCCAACAATCTGAAATTAAATCAATTCTTAAAAGAGCATACATTTTTTATGAGACAATGTAGGACCTGTAGAAATTTAAACGGTTCAATTATTATTTGTTTTCTATAAAAATTCAAACAAATATTAGTCCCACTTGGCCTCTTTATTAACTCCATCTTTCCTCTTTATTTATTGAAGTGCCCCATAAAACTTGCCCATCACCAATATTATCTCCCATCTTGTTTATTCTTTTCAAATATCATATTTTAAATAACAAATATAAAACCTATTAAGTGTAGTGGTAACACATGCTGAATATGTAACATGAAATTTAAATTTGACTTTCACTAAACACAGTTATAAAAGCAATGAGAAACTAATTCAAATCGTAAATAAGTTCTATTTTGAACATTATTTAACTGTAACTTTTGAAGTCTAGAAAACAAATTAATGAAGTTAAAATTTAACTACAACCTAAATGAAATTTATATTATGACAACGAATTGTTTCCAAATTGGTTGGTCAGTGGTCAAACATATTATATATGTAAAAAACTTATCCGAACAAAATTATTGCATAAACTAATTACAATCACAAGATTAATATACAGATGATGCCGGAAGGTCCCAAATTATTATTTTTTAAATAAGATTTATACAGTGGCGGAGCTAGGAATTCGATCAGGGGGGCACAATTAGAACGGTGATGGCAGCGGAGGATGGTGGCGGGCTGGAAGAGAATGGTGGTAGTGGCTTGGTGTGTGTTGATCGTGATTTGTGGTAGCTGGAATAGTGGAATTGAAAGTTTAATTATATTAAGCGAAGGGGTTGCTGTTTTATGCTTTGTTTGTTCCATTAACAGGTGGCTTTCTTTTTTAATTCCATAAACACAAAACGACATCGTTTTGGGTGACTTCAGGCGCCAGTGGGGCACGTGCCTGACCGGCCCCCTCTCCCTCCGCCCCTGGATTTATATATTATTCAATTCCAAAGGTTAGCATTATTACCAATAAAATGTTGATCCAAAATATATAATTGCTGGCGGCTCTCCTAATTATTTAATTTATTTGTTGTACAGATTGCAACAAAAGCTTAAGTCATTCCACAATATGTTAACAACCTAAAAAAATCTTAGAATGAACATAATGAAAGTGTTCTTATAAAAACAATTTGGATAACAGTTGGAAACTGCACGTAAATTAGTTTAGTTTACTGAGAAAAATAAGAAGCTTATAGTACTTTGTATAATATCAATGCAAAACACTTTAACATGAGACATTTTTGTCAAACTTGTTAATTATGCAAATTTGACAAAAATGTCTCATATTAAATTTCTCAAAATAAAGTTTCGTATTTATTTTGAGAAATTTAATATGAAACATTTTTATCAAACTTGTTAATTATGCCCTGAGCAAATGTTAAAAAAAATTAACTCTGATAGAATAAAATCACATTTTTTTAACTATGAGAGTTTTCACTACGATAGAACATCGACCGACTTTGCAACAATAATACTGTTATAAAATCTATTGATGTATTATGTGATGAATTTCAATGACTATTTACATATATATCGATGAAATATCGATAAATTATTGGCATAATATTCCATTCATAAAAGCATATTTTAGAACTTTTGTTGCATGATGATGCTTTATGATCAACTTTGATAGCCGCATGCTTATAATGTTAGCGTCAATCTAACTATTATCATACGAAATTTTATTTTTCAGAATTATGAGACATTTTTGTTAAGTTTGTTGATTGTAAAATTTAAACTCACAACCTCACATTTCTTAGATTTTTAAAGAATAGGGACCACTGAATCAAGACTAGTGGTTATTGTCATAGGAACACTTTTGTCGTGTTAAATCTATGATTATGCATTCCTATCAATATTTGGTTAAGCAATATTATAAGTCTGTATCAAATCGTAAAGCTAATTCTTACATTAAATTGTATTTGAATCATAGGGATACAAATTTAATTTGAAATTTGCTTATGTAAGTGAGGTTGACATAATTAGCACCCATTGGCATGTACATGTTTTTAATTTTAAATTATTTAAAATAATAAATTTTATATGGTAATGAAAAATTATAATACATGAGGCAAATTGTCCTTATGTAAATAAATTACTATTTTATTATACTGAATACTTTAATTTAAAAATGTTTTGAAGGGTGACTAGCTATTAGATTTAGAGTGTCTCTAACCTCACTTCAAAATGAGGTTTGAAGTTAGAAATGAAATGAAATTGTTCCAACCTCATTTCATTTCCAGTTTTAAATTTTAAGTGTGAACAGTGTCACTTCAAATTTAAAGTGAACTATGTATAACTTCAAAATTTCTATTTTATCTTTTTAATATTTCTACTTTGAATATATATTTAGATTATTAATGCTCTTTTATTTCTAAAAAACGTATTTTATTTTATTGTTTAAAAAATTATTATTACTTTTATAGTTGTGGTTTTAAAGTTTGAAGTGAAAAATGAAATGAAGTGAAAATTGAGGGTGTAAGGTTGCAGATGATCTTAAAACACATATTTTAATTACTTATATTAATTGAATTAATGTTACATCTTTAATGCAAGGATATAATAGACTTGCAGTAATATTATTGTTAAAAAATCTATTGATGTATTATACAATGAATTACAGTGAATATTTACCTTTTATTGTCTTTAATTTGGCATAATAAATTATATTCTTCTGTAAATAAATGCAATGATATAAATAATGGGTAAGTGAATTAATGGTAAAAAGTAAGAAAACGAGAAAAAGGCTCTAATTATAATACATCAATATTTTAACAATAATATTACTGCAATATAGTCTATTATATCATTGCATTAAAGATGTTACATTAATTCAATTAATATAAGTAAATAAATGCAATGATATAAATAATAGGTAAGTGAATTAATAGTAAAAGTATACCTGTTCGTCGGGCGGGCCAGGCTGGGTTCGGGCCGGGCTTGACCGGCTTTTTATAAAAAATGTTAACCTAAACCTGGTCCAAGCCCATACTTTAGAACTTCAGGCTCAAGCCGGGCTCGGGCCGGGTTTTCAAGGTAATTCCCAAGCCCGGCCCGGGCCCGTGAATATTTTTTTTATTAAAAATTCTTTTATTAAATTAAATATAAACAATATAAAATAATCTAAAATATATTTAAACTTTAAATATAATTGCATTGTTTGCTTAAAATCTTTAATATTTAGTAAAATTTAATATAATGAAGTAAAGTAATTTAATAATATAAAATATAAAATTTTAAAATAATTATAAATTTAATTATAAAATTATTCGTCGGGTTTGTGTATTTATATAAAAACCAAGCCTGACCCATAAAACTTCGGGTTTTGACGGGTTCGGACTCGGACTGGGCTTTTGAAAAAAATAAATATCTAAGCTCGGCCCATTGAAACTGGCTTGGGCCGGGCCGGGCCGCCCAGCCCGTGAACAGGTCTAGGTAAAAGTAAGAAAACGAGAAAAAGGCTCCAAGTGTTCAAAGATGCAGTCTTACATAATGCAATCTTAAGCTTCTACCACTAGATCAAAGCATTAGGTGTGCTACTTTCTTCTCATTTGTAATTATTAATATTTTGATAAATATGGATTTTTAAGAGGTTAGATTTCAAATTTAAGATCTTTCAACTCTATTTTGAGATATATACCAATTAAATTATAGATCAATATAATTCAAATCCCCTTATACTCGGAATCATGAGCAGCCACCCTTCCTGTTCCTGCTAATAATCGGCCCTAAATAACGGTCATATTGAACTGGGTTTTAACAAATAAAAAGTTACACGTACAAGCTATTGTTTAGCTCATAAATTTTTTTGTCATGATCGGAATGTCAATTCTATCCAAAAGAAAAAAAATCATTATTTTTCCCAATTCATCAAACAAATACTTGATTTATTTGATTATCAGGCCCGACCTTAATGCAAAGGCAAACTAAACCTAGGGTTACGACCCCAAAATACAAGGATTCAATAATTAATGGAGTATTATATATTATATTAATCCTTATTATTTAAACTTTTCACCACCTATAAAATTGTCATTGCTTTTATTTTTTTTAAAAGAAATCAGAATAATAAATATCATTAATGACGTAACAATGGTAAATTAAGTAGTTGATTGATTTGCTACAAATCAACTGCCTTTATTCCTAATCCAATTAGCTCTTTTTATTCTTATATATGTGTGATTATGCAACTACGCTTGTTGGATTCTGAAGTTAAATTAGTTTTGTAAGTTCTGAGTTCAGAAGCAAGTGGCCTCAGAAGTCACAGAATACGTCAGCAGAGCTGTGACATCTCAGAAGTAGTTGGAAATTCAGAAGAACACTCAAGACTCAGAACCTTAAGAAGTTCCTTTGATGAACTGCAAAGGATAACTTAATCTTTCAATGCTAAAAGTCAAGAAAGCTGACATTGCATTTAATGCCACCGCGCGCTTTCTCCCCAAGTCTACTACAAGACAAAATTTATTGCAAGATCATAAACAAAAACATTTCTGCAAATCTCATCTGCAACCACCGTACAAAGTGGTCCCCAAAATCAACCTGATACAGCATGGCTTGGATCAGAGTTGGATGAGCTACTCTAAGGGATTGTTAACAGAAACAAGACTATGAGACAATGACAGAATTCCTGGCAACGGTCTAAAATCAACAGAAACATTATCTCCCTCTATAAAAGGATGATTTCCGCCATTGAAGAAAGTTGTTGAATTAATAAAAGAATTCAAGAGTGAACAAATTCTCAAATCCACTTGCAATCTTTTTCTAGCAAATATTCAAATCTTACCTGTTTGTATTTGAGCTAACTGAAACAAAGTTCAGAAGCTCACAAAAATTGTTTTTTCTATAAACTGTTGTAAATCACACTAAGCTGAGGGTAAGTTAGGGTGAGGGAGCTTGAAAATCTCATAAGGAAGGTACTTAAGAGACAAGAAGCTCAGAGTCGCAGATACAGAAGGACGGTACTCCTGTATTGGTATAGCTCATCATAGGCAAGACTGTTGTGCTACTCTTTTCTGAAATTTCTAATCTTCCACATTCAAGTATCTAAACCTTTTTCAATCCTTTATCTTCAAACCAACATGACTCGTGTGAAAAGAGTAGCACAAAAGAGAAGTACACAATCAATTCAAGAAGAATTCGATTGTCCATTCACGTTAAGGATGAGAGAAGAATGCAAGAGATTTCAAAAACTAAGCAAATTGGATATCACGGGGATGATATTCCTCGATCTGGTTTTCTTGAAAACTCTTAATCTCCGACAAGATATGGAGACATACCTTTCAGTTCTTGGTCTTTCAAAATTTGTGGATATGCGATTCCCACAAAATCGGGATTGGATTCTCAAATGTTTGGTGACATTCGATTATGAAGATTCAAGGAAGAGGGCAATTCAGTTTCGGAATCAAGGACAGCAATACACCATCACAAGAGAGATGATAGGTGATTGGTTGGGTTTCGAGATTGCCAATTTAGCAAGCATGACGAACTCATTTCAACCTAACCAAGTTTGGGCAAATTTATCAGGTAAGAGAGTTTTCGATCCCAAAAATTCTCCTAACAAACTCATTAAGAATGAATGCATTCTCCTTCTCCACAAATACCTTTCCACTTCGGTATTTTGTCGAGTCGAGAATACTAAAGTTCAAAAGAAAGACCTGTTTATTCTTAATTGCGCTATGATGAAGCAAAAAACGGAAATTATGGATATAATTTGGGATATGATGAAGAAGAACTCAACGAGCATGAGGAATAAAATTGGAGCGGCCGAGATTATCACCGCCATAGTCTTGGGAGTAAGAGGTGAACTCCTCTATGTTCAACAACCGGGTGAGTATTTTTGATATATGGATGGAAATTATTTGAAGAACACCGGATTACTCCAAGAGCATGATGGTGTTTATTCTTTTTATTCCTACTCCAACCGCACTAAGAAGCTCAACTTAACTCAAGAAGATTCTTTCGTCGGACCATCAAATCCATCCGTGAACCGTCGCAAAGGAAAAGAACCGATGACCGAAGTTGAAGAAGAAAATGAAGATGAAGAAGCTCTGGAAGATTGGAAAGCTAGCATGCAACTTAAGTTGGATAATTGCCAAGTTGAACTTGGAGTTATGAAGAGAGACATGAAGATTCTAAAGAAAAGTAATAAATCAATGCTTCGAAAATTACTTTCATTCTTAGAAAGCAAAATTGTCAATTCACTCGTAGTCCACCGGATTCTCCTTCACAATAAACGGATTTAATCTTTCCTTAGCTTTATTTTCAATAATTTTTAGACTAGCTTTAGCTTTAGTAGTTTAGTTTTGATTTTTATAATGTCTCACAATGAGGACATTGTGTTCTTTAAGTGTGGGGGTGCATTTGTAAAAATCTCGAAAAATAAAAAAAATGAATAAAATTAAAAAAATCGAAGAAATTTGAAAATTTTTCTTGATATTTTGTTAGTTATACATTATCATTTCTTATACTTTACTAACAATTGTCCAAGGTTATTGTGAGTGTTAGGTATTACAAGTTTGATGTTAGTGTAAAAATTGAGCGCATGTTGAATTTGTGTCTTAGTAGCACAACATTTACATTATTGGTAAGGATGAGTGGTGAGTAACATTCGAAAGCAAAATTGTCAATTCACTCGTAGTCCACCGGATTCTCCTTCACAATAAACGGATTTAATCTTTCCTTAGCTTTATTTTCAATAATTTTTAGACTAGCTTTAGCTTTAGTAGTTTAGTTTTGATTTTTATAATGTC
>CATIWQ010398855.1:0-38731 GCA_949673415.1 Euphorbia schlechtendalii
GAAGGTTTCTCTCGTTTCTATTTCAGAGGGAGCTTGGATGCCTAGAAATTTTGGAATCTAATTATGTCAATTTCACTCGTTGTTGTTCGATGAATTCTTTCTTATATTCATCTCGTTTTCTGTTCGATTTCAAGTCTAGAGTAATCGTGATTCAGTTATCGATTTCTTTATCGATGGAAATGCGATCATTCTTGTTTCTATTGCTCTGTTGTAATTGTGGATTTTTCAATCAGGTTTGATTTTAGTTTATTGATGTATGTAGTGTTTCTTACAAGTGTGTTATTCTTTCTCAGTGTTAGTCAGCAAAGATACATTAATGTTGCGATTGCCGAATCGATTTTTTACATTTTAAAGTATTGGAGTTTCATGGTAGTCATTTCCTTGCGATATATTATTGCAATGTGCTTATGCATTTTACAATTTCTGCTTATACATTCTTGACCTTGTTGTGATTTCGTTGCAAGACATGTGAAGCTTAAACCCCTGAGTAGGCTAGTTGCTTTATTCTGTGATTGATTTCAACAACTGGATGAAGTGTTTCGTTGTTACTGATTTGTTGCTCTTCTAATTGTAAAAAAGGCTTTAAAGATATATTTTATATCATGTGTTGAGATTTATTTTTTTTTTCAGTTTTCTCCTTTTGCTTTGAAAATTTTAAGCCATGTTAGGATTTTTAGTAAATCCTTGTGTTTCAACTTAGAAAAATCGTTTAATTATTGGTCAATTAGTTTTTTAAGGTGTCCTTATTTTAGGTTGTGTTGTAATCGAGTTATTGATTGTTTACTTTTGTTTTTATTATGGTAATATGTGAGATTTTTTTGTAATTTGGTTTTAGTGATTTTACGTAAAGATTGGTTCTTTTTGGCTTTTGCTGCAGAATGGTGTGAGATTATTTGTTGGACTATCATTGGATGCAATTTCAGATTAAACATACAAGAGCTATAGTTGTACGATTCAAAGCTCTGAAACTATTAGGAGTTGAAGAAGTTGAGCTACCAATATGGTGGGGAGTAGTTGAGAAGGAAGTCATGGGAAATTACCAATGGTCCAACTACCTTTCTCTTGTAGAGATGGTTCAAAGTGCAGGTCTTAAGCTCCATGTATCAATCTACTTACATGCCAATGAACACCATAACATCTCAATGATTTGAGATCCTGCAACTGCACAAAGTATTTAAAGGTTCAATCCTTCTGTCAGATCTCTTTTTTCAAATTTCTTGCTTAGTAATTTATATATTTTATATACATACATATATATATACATACATACATATATATACATACATATATATATATATATATATATATATATATATATATATATATATATATATATATATATATGTGTGTGTGTGTGTGTGTGTGTGTGTGTGTGTGTAGCTTCTGCAAACAGTTTCAATTTATTATATGGTTATAATATGTTTGATAAATATATATTATATGTGTTATAATTTTGTTATATTTATTTGATTTGGGGCAGGTGGTGTATCCTGCTTTGTAAAAGATTTGTAGTCATTTTCTGAGACTCAAACATTTAGAGCTTATATTCATCCTATATTTCTTTATTTTCTCAATGCTTATAGTAGACAAAAAAACAACATGAAGATAATTGCATTGGAAAATCTTGTTTAGTGATTCTCTTCTAACTTAATTGAAATATGGTTGTGACATATCTATGTAAGCATATGTTTGATTTTTAAGCAGCTTTACCTTCGTTTAGGCGCGCCTAATCTCTCTTATAATTAGATCAATCTCATTGACAAATGTCCCTCAAGATCAGCTTCGCTTTCAAATGTATACTGACACGGGATTTGAAGTGAATAAAGTTAATTATGATGGTAACTTGCTTTGTGCCGGCAATTTACTTTCATGTTGGTCTCCCAAGAATTTCTCTCAGATTACACCCGAAAGTTAATTCACCTTCCAAGTTATGTGGCCATTCAACATGTAGATCCTGAAGTCAAGTGCTTCATTTGATCTACTGGCATGAAACTAGAAGCAGTTGACTCAAGGAATAAAACTTCAACTTACAACAATCTGAATGAAGAATGGATGATTGTGGGTACTGCTCTACTCCACTATGGAGTTTCTTGATAATGTTCTTTTAGTCGCAGTTGGTTCTTTTATGCCAATCATCGCAAATAACATGAAATATAATTTGTCTTTCTTCATCTATAATGGGATATGTATTTTTGGTTTTTAGATTAGAATTCAAGATTTGTACTCATGGAAAGGAAATTTATAAATTTAGAATGTGATTGTTTTTGAGATCCTTGATGGATCCTGATTAGGAGAAAGTCTGAAAGTTTAACATTTCGAATTTTGTAAATCTAATAAACTATGAAATGAAGATGTGAGGACACTTATTTTTTGTACAATTAAAATGGGCTTTGTTTGTTCTATGTTTTGATTTGATTATTTGTGCAATTAAAATAAAATTTATGTCAATACTTGTAGTCATAACTACCATTTTTACGAGCTTCAAATGAATTGCAAGGGGATTGATTCCACTAAAATTCAAATTATTATATGCCTATCACATATTTGTTATAATTATTATATATCTAATATATGGTTATCATATCCTATATATTTATGTACAGTAAATGTATTATACAGAAGTACTAATCGAAGCAACTGAAAAAACTAAAATGAATATCGCCAATGATAGTGCATCTTGAACCAACATATGGGTAATTGTATGGTCAATATGAACATTATGATTCGTATTTTAGCTTATAATATGAGTCTATACCAACACAGATTAAACTCTGATATTTATAAGTCTATTATATATTTGTTATACACTTATTGTATACGTGTTATATGCTAGATATAAATATGTTATATACCTATTATATATAAGATAGATCCTTTAATTTATGTTCTGATAACAGAATATAATATAATAGCCCAAGTAGGCTCACAAGTCTATAATTGGCCCACAAGGCACATGGCCCCCATAGAGAGAGCCATGTAGCAGACATTCAAGATAGAAAAGGAATCGTTGGACTGTTACAAACAAGCTCATTAAGAGCCTAAACATAACCCCCACATTGATGACAACGGTCACATTATTTCATATATATATAAGGCAGAATCAAACAAGGAATAAGGTACATACATTCTACCACATTCTACTATATCCAGATTATACTCACAAATCCCACGAAAGCTAACTTTAGCATCGTAGTGGCTATGCCGGACAGATCCGACCTAGTCCTCTAACTTTATTTGTCTTGCAGGTATTTTACAGTTTGGTCTCCGTGACATCATGTTCTATTCATGTAAAATGTGTCTATTATATGTTTGAAATCCACAGAATAAACCAACAAATTTTTTGAGATGACATAATTGACATGATATACAATATAACTAGAAAATTTGAATCAAATTTTGGTTGAGCCGCAAGTCACACTTAAGGCGCAAGATCAAGCCTTGGCGCACTTAAGGCGCAAGGTCGAGCCTTGGAGCCTAGATGCGTTTGAGAAGCACCTTTAACTACTATGATATAGCATATAACTATTACATGGGAGGTGTATAGCTAAGAATAGATATGAAAGCTGTAACATACAATATATTATATTTAACATTATTTCACACATTTAAGTAAAGGTGTAAAACCAAGTATTGTTTTATAATCCAATTTTTAAATATCATGTCAACTATTATTGCTTCTAATAAAAATAAAGAGAAACATAAAAAAGATTAAAACACAAAGAAACATGATATGTATCATGATCGATCAAATGTAGGAATATGCTACACTATATGAAATTTAAGGATTATGGATAGGATCAAACGAAAAAAAGTTGGGTAAATAAAATAGTCTTATAACATATAGCGTTGTTTGTTGTCTTTTTCGTCCCCAAATTCTATATTACGCATGAGTTATATGTTTGTTATATATCTATTATATATATTTTTGTTATATACATGTTATATATATACCATATACACATATTATATATCTTTTATATATCTACTAAAATGAAACTTATTTATCAGCAACACATGCTTTGAATATCACTATAATATGAAAAATAACACTAAAATCTGAGTATCATACACCACTAAAAAAAGCACTAAACAACACATGCTTTGAATAGCACTAAAATCTGAAAAATATATGCTAGCCGTCATACACACATCAAAATAAATTTGGAATGACTTCGCACCAAAACAAAATGACCAGGTGGATATCTCACAATAAATTTCCAATTGAACTTGTGCCTAGTAGAATACTTCATTTTCTTTCTTAAACACAAGTGTTCCAAAGAATAAAAACTGCTCTCCAAATGGAAGAACCAAAATAGCAATGTTAGCTATTAAGACCTCCTTGTCAACGAAAAACCAATCTTCCCTGCATTGTCGTAGTAAACAAAAAACCATAAAAGCTCCAACTCAAAACAAGTAAGGGATCAACGTTGATTTCTTATTCTCAAATACCACATATGAGATACACTCAATATTAACAAGCTCCACCAGTTTGTATTTCAATTATCACAGGGGCTTTAAGGATTAAGATATCATAAAATGAAATTAATCAAACACCACAACCAAAGCCAAGCAAACACCACAAAATAAGCAACATCAAAAGCTAGTATTTAGTAAAATTTGTCCCCTTCAGAAGAAACTTTCGAAGAGCTTGTAGATTTTTCGGTACCTTTAGAAAAAACTTTCTTGTGCAACTTTGGAATCAACAAGTTTTTTTGCTGCAAATTTGGTCTTATTGCACCTTTAATTAGCAGCAAGTTTTTTTGGGCAAATGTGAGCTCCTTCACAACAGTTTTTTTTTGGGGGGCCGAAACTTTAGATTTCTTACAAACAGCTTCCTCTAATGGAGAAGACTAGGAATTTCCTCTTTGGTGCCATTTGCACTGATTTCGCAAAGAAAACAAAGATCAGAAAAGCAAATGATTAGTAAAAGATAATAAAATCGATTTAGGTATTTACCCAGTTTATGCGGGTTATGAAATTGTAATCAACAATGACAGATTGAAAGGAATTAATGAAGAAGGAAAAGGAGTTATTGACATGGATAAAGATAACAATATTGTAGAATTCGAAGGGATGAGGTTAGTAGAAGAAATCGTCAAAATCAAGGTTGTGAAGAGAGGAGAATGTGATTGAGATATTTGAAACTGATAGAAGGTACGAAAGAAGATGGTAAATAGCATAGGCCGTATGATAGTAAATAGGAAACATGAAAAGCCTTTTTAAAAAATAGGAAATAGATCGACTTGAAATTAGGAGATCAAATCAAGCACATCCTTGATAATTTCCTTTTAAAATTTTGTGTATGGATAGATTATATGATATGATATGGTTTTTTTAAAATTTAATTTGATTTAAAGGAAAATCATGAAAAATCACTAAATCCGTGGTTCTCTATTTTCATGGTTCTTGGAACCATGAAAAAACCATGAGAGAACCATACCATGTAAATAACCATGCAACCAAACAAGTGAATT
Source organism: Euphorbia schlechtendalii (assembly GCA_949673415.1). Taxonomy (NCBI): domain Eukaryota; kingdom Viridiplantae; phylum Streptophyta; class Magnoliopsida; order Malpighiales; family Euphorbiaceae; genus Euphorbia; species Euphorbia schlechtendalii. Next base: position 5,475 of record CATIWQ010398855.1, read on the forward strand.
TAAGTTAAAACCATATTATACCATGAAAAAACCATGAACCAAAATAAATAAATTTAAGAATAAATGCATAGTTAGTTCCTGATCTTAAAATTTTTAACTAGATGTCACCCATAACTTTGAAAAGTCTAGACCTAGTAAACTTGTCAAAAGTGCTAAGTGCCACTTGTCACCTTCTTATTAGATTGAGAAAAATAAAAAATTTGGACATCTTTTTTAAGACTCAAGGTTGACACATACCTATATATTCAGCCAATGACTAGTAATGAATCATCTATTACGCAAAATTGTTACATATGTTATGCATTCATAGATGCACCATGTTAATAATCAACTTTTCACAATGTCTTCAAAGGCTCTATAACGTTTGGTTTCTTGTTTCCGCAAAAGTCTACTATCCTCGAAATCAACATTAGTCGCTGCAATATACGTTAACACAATAAAATGAAGTTTTTGAAGCTTGTGATAGCCTCCAAAAACTGAAATATTAGTGATAGGCTTGCCCCAAAGAAGCTGCTTTGAATTTCATGAACTTACCATGGTTAAGACAGTACTTAGCTCTGCCATCTTAAGTAAATATCCCCTGACCGGGTCCAAAGTTCTGCAGAGAAAACCTTATGGCATCTTTATCAATCGGATTCAGACTGATTAAAAGCAATTAGGTCTTATTCTTTTCAACTTCCGAAAACTGAACTTATTTAAGTATTAATTTTAACTTAGCATAGTTGAACTGAATAGAAAGGGAATGAATTGATTCATATTCCAGAGAACAAGGCCTTAATAGGTCCAGGGTTTCCTTTCCCTCCTCGAATATGTTTCACATATTTACTGGTCATTACCCCTTGTAGATTTTCGTTTTCAAAACTGAAATGAAATTATCATATAAACTTGAACATGTAAATTTAACCTATAGGCAAGTTACAGGGTATTTGTAATTTTTCCTTCAATATTGTAATTACTATCAGTTGTTCACAACCATGGGGAAGATATACTTTGTTGACACAGAAAATATTTCCAAGGAAATATATTACTTGATCTTTGACACTAAAATTTCTGGTACATGAATAGCATGTAAAAACTACGCTTCATCTTACATTCGTATATTCATTTGTGAGCTATCTACAAAAACCAGTAATACATGAAAGAACGGCTTTCTTTAAATAAAATTTATATTATTGTATAAAATAAAGAACTATTACTTTATGCTGCATAAAGTTGAAAGAAACTATACATCTTTCAATAATAATTCAACAACAGGAGTCTTCTATCCTCCATTGATTTCAATTAGGCTACAACCTGGTGTTTTTCTAACCCTTTTATCTTCCATTCCTTTTCTAATCCTTACAACATCATCCCATTTATTAGTCGAAGCATAAATGTTCGAAAGAACGACATGTACCCCTTCATGGTCTAGTTTCCGTTGTACAAAGCTCTTAACTGTTTCTTTTCCTAACTCAAAATTATTATGAACTCTACAAGCATTTAGCAATGCGCCTAACACATATGAATCAGGTTCCATTGGCATATCTGTTATTACTTTCTTAGCCTTGTCTAATCTCCCAGCTCTTCCCAATAGATCTACAAGACAGCCATAATGCTGCAATTGCGGCTCAATCCCGTAACTCTTATTCATTTTCTCGAAAATTTGTAACCCTTCATCTACCTTCCCCGTTCGGCTGCAAGCATTTAGAACGCTTATGAATGTAATTTCATTTGGTATAATTCCTTCCTCTTCCATTCTCTCAAACAATTGAATTGCACTTGAACTTCGCCCATGATTCGCTAAACCAGATATCAAACAAGTGTACACGTAAACATCTTTGTCTCTCAATTCATCAAATACTAAACACGCCGTTTCTATACATCCACACTTAGCATACATGTCAATAAGTGTTGCCCCTGTTATTCTATCAACTTCCATCTTATTTCTGTTGACATAAGCATGAATTCTCCTTCCTTCATCTAAAGCTCCAAGAAAAGCACAAGCAGTAAGAGCACCAATGATACTAGCCTTATTTGGTATAAAACCCTGAGTACTCATGGAATTGAAAAGCTCAAGAGAATCTTTAAAAAGTCCAATTTGTACATATCCAGTTATCATCGCACTCCAAGAAACTACATTCTTCTCAGGCATTTCATCGAACAGCTTGCGCGCAATTAATACTTGCCCAGACTTCAAGTACCCATTTATCAAAGCAGTCCATGTGATCACATCTCTATTAGAACTAGCATCAAACAGTTTGTGGGCAGAGTTCAAATAACCAAAAATTGCATACAAATGAACCAACCCATTTTGAACAAAGCTGTGTGACACCCAGCCAAATCTAAATGCCTGTCCATGGCAAGCTAAAGCCAGGGGTAAACGCAAATCATTCAATTCAGAGCAAGCTTTGAAAAGGAAAGAGAAGGTGTAATTATTGGGTAAGGAATTGGTGGAAAGCATACGTTTGTAGATAGTAAAAGCTTTGTAGGGTTCATTTTTGTGAGCAAAAGCGGAGATAATAGTATTCCAAATGAAGGTGGATGGACGTTGAAGACGAAGAAAGAGAGTGTATGCATGATTGAGATCGCCAGAGTTTGAAATTGCACAAAAGGAAACGATTTTAGCAGCAGCAAAAGGGTCAGCAATGGTTCCAGAAACAGTGAGATGGGACTGAATTTGCTTAATTTGCAACAAGGTAAGGCATTGATCCAAAAGGATTAAACTTTTCCGGGATGCTTTGTATTTTGAAGGCAACATTTTAAATTTGAAATTGCACATAAAAAGATATTGGAGCTTCTTTGTGAAACACAATAGTGGCTTACATCTGTAAGGATATGTAAATTACCATTGTTGAGATAATTGAAGTAGTAGCTGTTGATCTTGGTCTCGTCCTTGAGTGGGAGTTTAGGAGTTCCATTTTGTCCTCCCACCCATTGGAGTGGTGCCCAAAAAGAATTAGTTATTGCTGCTTGATGAATACTTTTTGGAAATTTAAAATGTTTGTATATCCTTTACGGCTGAGAACAGACAGTTACGATAGGAGGATAAATTTAGATCGGATGGTCGGGTGGCAGGACTTCGTCCAGTTTTTTACTTAAAACATCAATGAAGTCTGAATGTCCCACATGTTAGTAAAATGTTTTAGGGATTAGAGAGGAAAATGTAATGTGAAATTGTAAAAAAGGCCCATTCCAGCGTGTATAGTTCTGTGCTGATGGTAGTAGATATAGTAATTAGATGATGCTTAGCAAAATGTACATGACTATATTGTTTAATGTCTATTTTTGTTGCCAAGCTTAACAATCATGATGTATCTCACATTACAAACTATATGAAATCTTTCATTTTTATGAAATAAAAATTTTTTGCTTGTAAACATAATAATGAATAGTTCGCTATATTTATTCTTTTAAATCTGTCATATTTTTATGATTAACTTAATATTATATTTTCCAAGTGTTTTAAAAAATCATGAAAAGGTAGTAATGAATCTTGGTGTTATTATATATGGGTGAGACCATATTGACACAACCATTTATTTACACAAATTACACAATCAACTTAATAACCATTGATTCTATTTTTAATCTAATTATTGCCGTTCAACTAAACTCAACAAAATCGCTGAAAAAAACACTCATTCCTTCCTCACCGGCCGATTTCCACTCCACCCCGGCTCATCCTGCTTGTCTTTGCGCCGGAGAGTTTTAGCAACATCTTTGCTTCTCAGCCACTTCTGTTTTTTTTTCATGGATGCTCATGATTTGAAATAACAGTTTTTGAAATGGAATGTAATTGCAATGTCTGATTGTAGGTTTTGAATTGGGGTTTAGAATTGAATTGGATTGTTATTGCATATCTGTATTGTAAGTTTTTAATTGATTCTTAGGTTTAAGCTTTGGTACTGATACGTGAAAATTAAAAATGAATCTAATGCTCTTGGATAGCATATGAAGTTTCGGAACTATACTGCTGAACAAGATGCAATATATCATGCTTTGATCACTGTTCAAAAAAGTTAATAAATTCACCTATATCTGATTCCATTTGGAAACATGAAGACAAATAAAAATTAGAAGTGAACAAAAAGCAGAAGAGGAGTTGAGATGGTGATAATGGAAATCGAGACCTGCAAGAAAGAGTGGGAGATTTTGTCTTTTGATTCCTTGTCAAGATACAAAAAGTACAGTATCGTTAGATTCAAACAAAATCAACAGTTGTTACGTTGATTGTGTAATTTGTGTAAACAAATGGTTGTGCCAATATAGCCTCATATCCATGTAGTAAAAAGATGGAATTACGACAAATAAGGATTGAATCATACAAATTTTGTTAATAGTAGACTTTTGTTATATATAACAAAAATGAAAACCTTCATGGATGGACTTATAAGACGACTTATATATAACGCTCCTCCATCAGCAGAAACTCCAACAGCGGCTCACCGTTGAACAAAGCAATCATAGTGGTATTTACAATAACATATTATACTATAATTGCACATGTCCTAGGAGGCCATGTAGTGCTACTAGCCTTTAAATAAGGTAATTGCCTTGCTCTAATTTTCTGGTTCAACATCCTTCAATGTGAAATACAATGATGCATCATATCACAAAAGGGCAATTATGCTAAATGAAGAAAAAGGAACAGTGGCATTCACAACATAAACATGTTACCATACATTACAACATTCTGACTCGTGCAAAAATATTCTGACAGTTTAAAAATTTTCAAGTGCCATGGTCAACTTACATGTATTTTATCACAATATCCATGACTAGTCTAGCCAAAACAGGCGGTACATAATAAACTTTCACCAGAATGCACAGATGGAGATAGTACACACACTAGAGTATAACTTACTGAATTTCATCTTAAACCTAGAGAGAGAATTCATGAAATACGTGGAAGGAAGTCTTATCTGAAACATAGCCGTGTGGAAAAAGTTCCGATATTTATCCCACATTTGGGCTAAAGGAATTCACGCCCTGCTCGCCCATCTTTTGCACATCCTCTGGGGAAAGTATCTTGATATACCATACGTTATTCACGAAAGCCCTGAATATGAAATTCAACCTCATATAGTCAATAACCGAAAAAACTGGATGAACTGTTCATGAATTTACTAGAAATAAAACAAAGACGACTTGGCCTTAAAATAATAAAGTACTCACTCCCAAGGGTCATCTCCAAGGAGAAGCACATCATTCTCCCTGTCGACAAATACAAGCTGCCAGCCTGATCTATGAGGGTTTTCTAGTTTCCCCTCGATACCGAACATCTGAGCCAATTCCTCTCGCAGCTCATGATAGCTGCTGAACCGGGAGATGTCCAGTGAGCGCCCAACTGATCCAGATTTATACACCTGCAGTAAAAATAATGAGGGCAAAATATCAATTGCTAATAACTGTTTGGGATTACGGTCACAGATGATGTCCTGAAAAGCTCCAATCACAAATATTTTATAAAAACAATATATTTTGGCATTGGACAAAAGACTTTGATTCTTAATAGTAATAAATTAGGATCTGTTTACTATTTATTTCCGGATCATTTCATGACACCAACAAAGGCATTATCCAAATAAATTGCCTTTCAGGACTATTATACCTTCACAAATTGCCCTGAACCATGCAACAATTCAGAAGAGTCTTGCATTCCACTGTATATAGAATTCTGGAAACTAGAATCCCCCAATGGCATTGATGACACATCACCATCAACTGAATGAGACGCATATCTTGGCACTGTGGTAGGTAGTAAGAGTCCAGATGAATCAATGTTCACACCGAAATTAGTAGCATTCTGACCATCCAAATTCCTCTGTTCTTGATCGACGGGAGGATCTTTCTCGTGATAAGATCGTTGGAGTGACGAGTTGGTAAAATTATTCATCTGAGACTGTTCATACTTCGAGGCCCAAGAAGACTGTTGGGGAAACTGCTCAGTTAAAGTACCTAGAAGATTCACACTCCCTTCAGCACATAAAGATCCAAGCATGTTTTGCATAGGGGCGCTAGAAGCGGAGTATTTGTTGCTTGGATCAATGAATTCGGTTTTCAAAAATGATGGAGAAGGCTGTCTGTGGAGATGTTCACCTTGCATCTGAAGCGCTTCATGATAATTGTGATTATGAGAGGTTGGTTGTTGAATTGCTTGATGTTGTTGCTGTAGCTGCAACAGCTGATGATGGTTGTTGCTTGGCTGTTGAACATATTGGAATGGCTGCTGAAATTGCATAAATTGCTGCCTTAAGGGATCGCCATTTCCCGCATTTTGCAAACTTGATGCCAACATAGCTTGGTACAACTGGTTTTGATCATTTCCTAACATGGCTGGATCAAGTCTGCCCTGTTGTGTCCAAGGAAACATATTAACACCTTGGAAATTCAAAGAATGAAGACCTTGGTCGCCATTCCCGTTCCTCAGCCACATTAAGGGATTACCAGCTTCGTCTCTGCTGTCTGCAAAAAACAGGGATTTACGGAAGTAAAAGATAATTCCTTTTTCCTCATTGACTGTCTATATAAACATCAACTAATCAATTGAACAAAAAGACAATGACAAGTCTTAAACTACCAAAAAATGCATGCCATTTTTTCAGACAGTTTTTGCAATCTAAATGCATTTTACAAGAAACATATATTAAAGCTCAGTAAAACCCCAACATGCAATTGAAATTACTGTTTATGCTGAAGTGCATCTGCTCTCTTGTTGATAATACCAATGCAGAAAACACTTTATAGAATGGATAATGAAGTAAAACAAAGATGCCATGCCAGAGTCCAAGTTCTTTTTATCCCAAAATCTTACAAGAGTGAAATAGCATAAACCCTGATAGTCATGAAATTTGAAAGGATTGGAATTTCTTTAATGATGTATTTTTATGCTATTCATCACAAACAAAAAGCTACGCAAAATGGCTAACATTTGTTTGAATCTTTCCTCCCTTCTATAAAATGATTTGTTCATCAATTCATGTCAGCAAAGGTTTTGAAATATACAGAAAATTATTTGATTCCAATCAAAAGGAGCTTTATCCTGGCCTGTGAAAAACAACGAAATTTTTACAACTAGACCATGACAAACATAAAGTACAATTCAAACAATTTTATAAAAAAAGTTAAATGATATTATTTACGTAATGCATTAAGAAGTGAACAAACTTAGTAAGTCACGATTGCATTGACCATATTTAAGAGGCAAAGAACTCTCAACTAAATCTAAATATCAGAACCATTCAAACCCTTGTGAATTTCAACAGCATATCATGACAACAATGAACAAGTTTTACAGATGCAGACTTTTGTTATAAGTTGGCTTTTTATTCTTAAATTTTTTCCATTCTTCAACAAAATTGACAAGTCAAATATAATTCAACAAACTTAAATTTTCTTTGTCCTACGATGAGTAATTTTGAACGGAAACTTTCATGTATTCTATCAAGCTTTAGTGTGTATCTGTATGACAGAACGACTGAAATTAATAGAAGATTTGTCATTAGTAGTGTTTTTTACCATGAAAACTAGATTAATGGTTCCACTCTAATGTCAAGCTGCTACAAGTTGTGATAAAATCCAAGTTGGGCTAATAATATGAGGATGAGGTATCCGTCAACACGATGATGCATATACATATCCAAAAAAATGAAATACTTAAATGTTGTAGACTTTAATAAAGTATAGCAACAGTTATTGAAACCTATCTGAAAGATGGATGCAAAGGACTATGATATATGTATAATTAAAAAACTGATAAAGATATTCCAATCCATTGCAATTACTTTAGAGAGCTGATTTGATTTTATGCCTGATCATTGTACCAATCAAAAAAGAGTAAAGTATTTTACTTTCCCTGGACGCGCCATATTTGTTTATACTAACTTCCTCGTCCATTAATTAACACGTTTTAAATGTAACTTTACTACAACAAAGAAAACTAAGCATTAATTTTAAATCATCAACTGAAATAAGCCTTCAAAAAGTGAAGCCAGAATAAACCAAACAGCTTTTAAAAGTTAAAGAATACATACCATGTAAGGACGAGGGTCCAGGATGCCAAGGTCGTCTAAGTCTTAAAGGAAACAGTGAAGGATACATTGGGAAAGTTGTTAAAGGCTCAATCTCCCATAGCGATACCCTAGGCTGCCTCTCACCTGCTGTTGATTCATCCCACCCAACCTACATGCAAAATTGATTAGTGTGGAAAATACAGTAACTTAAATTAATAGGCAAAGCCATGCAATGCCTCACAGGAAAAGTAGAATCTATCACCCATTATAAATGAAACACTAAAGATAAATGCATACAGATAGAAACAAACAAAGCAAAATGAAGGTGAAAAAAATCTTGCAAGTTTGCTCAAATAGATTGTGGTCAAATAAGGACTTTTGTTTGAAGTCCTACCAAACTACTAAAAAACTTTGAGAATATTTTGAACATTGAATGTGATTTGGTGTACTTTATATTTTGTGAACCAGTGTTCAAGAGATAAACTTCAGAAGGTAATAGAATCAGAGTTTAGATAATGAAAAGAACCAAGAAAACGGTAAAAAGAAGTAAAGAAAAGAACTGGTAACTACAAATCCCGACTATTATTACTTTCAGCAGTCACTTTAACTTTAACAAGCAAAAAGAACTCATGTCAGGGATCATTTAGTATTTACATTAGAGTGAACCATATTCCTAATATATGTGCTTCATATCAGCAAATTTAGTTGATCAAAATTTCAAGGGCACTAAACATGAAAGGTTTATAACATAACCTGCAAGAGATTCCCTTACCAAATATTAGAGACCATATATCACAGACAAAAGGGGGATAATTTCATATTCTAAAACGGTAAAATGTAATTTATAGCTAACATAACCCCTGCATACTCCTTTTTCCCTTCTAATTGCAGCTTCTCTTTTCAATAAGCAATATATCATATTAAATGCATGAGCACATAGGGCAAAAAACACAGAGAGCACATAAAAAGAGAATCGTGCACCCAACATATATTGCAGGAGTGCAGACAATTTATTGTCCCAAAAAGGGATGTTATTGAGGCAAAGTATACACATTAAGTATTTACCTTGACAGAGCGCCAATGAGAATTCGGCCAACGAACAGAATCCAGATCACTTATGCCAGTTATTGTACCCATATACCTGTCCATATGAAGCTTCTCATATAAATGGGATTGTACATAAGAGCACAAAAGAATGAGAATGTTCAAGCAGCAGTTCATAGCACATCAAACAACTCATTTCCCAATTCAGATGGGTTCAGCGCCAATCTACCATTAGCCAGATGACATCATAGCAGCAAAACAAAGAACTCATCAATTTCTATCAATTATTCACAGTATATAACAGTGCACTAGTAGACTTATGTCTTGGCCTAGTGGTTAAGACAAACTGTGATCTCTAAAGGTCTCAGTTTCGAGTCACATCCGGGATGGGGTGGAGTGGGGATTTCCATTCCATTTAATGTAAAAGCAATTTGATTTTTGAAAAAAATAACGATGTAGATAGTATTATCAGGTTGATGGCTGTCAACCATGAATGATAGCCATATATAAAATTTAACATCCCATCTAACCCTCAGCACCGTGATACTAAACAATTTCCTCTCAAATTGGTTGAATCCCCAGATGTAGATTGTAGAGGTCAGATATAATTTGACAAGATTAGATATATACAACACCAACATGTATACACTAGATTTTTCACAGAAACAGCATATTGGTTCCCATCTATATCTCATGAATTCATCAATAATGACAAGGAACAAAAGGCACAAACAATTACATGACATAAATGAAAAATTTGATGAATTAGGTAAAAGTAACCAGTTGAATAAACTATAAATACCATAGCAATTTATTGACCCCCATAATACCTACGGACGCTTGATTCTTCAGTCTCAAAGAGCATCCGGAATCGCATACCAACTGAAACACGTATATGAAATACTGCTTTGACATATTTGGAAAGTGGTATAACAAATTCGCATGGACTAGCCCTATAAAATGTAAGTAAGTTAAATAAGAGGTTAAGTTTCCAATAAAAAAAAGAAGGTCAAATACATAATTAGCACCCTCAACTTGGCATACTTTACGTTTTGCTGCCCCCAACTTTGAAAAGTTTCTACCAGCCCCCTAAACTTGGCAAAGGAGCACTCGTCAGCCCCCTTAGTGCCATGTGTCACATTCTGATTGGAGAAAGAAAAGTAAACAATTTGACATCTTTGAAAAGTCAAACCAATCACAAGGTGACACATGGCACCGAAGGGAGCTGGCGAGTGCACTTTTGCCAAATTTGGGGGATTGGTGGAGCAAAATGAGAGTTGAGGGTGGCAAAACGTAATCATGCCCAGTTGAGGGTGCTAAGTATGTATTTGGCCAAAAAAAAACCTTCAATCCACGTGTAGCACCTTGGATTATAGAAAACTGTGAAACAGCTATTAGTTGCAGCAGCATGAGCTGCAGCAGCAAGAAGTCCAATGTGCATACTATCACTAGATAAGACAGATGATGGCATTACAGTTTGTGGCCGGGTAGCGCGACGAATTCCCAAAAAAAGTTGATTTTTCTCATTCCTAAGGGCACAAAATAACATGTTAGTTAAACTGGGTAATATCTTCCCGAGAAAAACAAGTACATATATAGATACCAGATAAAAAGGACCGAATCCCCAGCCACTAGTCTTTTGGCACTAACAAATACACTCCAACCAGTAGTCAGCAAATGTCGCTTGGGCTGTCCTGCAGATTGAGTAAAGAATAAATAATGTCAGGGTGCACTAAAAATCATTGCAAGCGAACTTAACAAAACCCATGACACTAGGACACATGTCAAACAATATGTATCATTGGAACAAAATTTTAAAAGCAAAATAATGGCAAGATCGTAATCCCCTAATACTCAGGCAAAGATTGACTTAGAAAGTAGTTAATCAAAAGTAAGCCAAACTACAAGGAGCAAAAACAAAGCTCATGGTAACACCTAATTAGCAATTGACAAATAACATTCAGCATCCTCAAAATGAACCCTACCAAACTCCGATTCAGCATCTCCAAAGGTTAAACTATCACATTGCATCACACAACCAATGATAATGCAAAATCTTCAAAATATACCAGGCCTAACATCATATAAAGAAGCCAGGAAAATTGATGCTTCAGTACTTGTATACATTCACATGCCATTTTAGAAAACTTGAAGGAACCAATTTCAAAGATCAAATATTTCAATTTGCGAAGTAAAAATATTGTCACCATATGCATCCAGCCTTCTCTCACTTCATATTGCATTTTTCTGCTGAATTTGTCTCTGTGGGAATTGAACCAACAGCTCTTGGTTCAAAAGTTTATATCTTAGCTGTACTACAGCTATTGCATGGGAAGTTAAACAAATCTCCACCACTTAAACCTATTCAGCTACAGAATAAAACCCTACAAAACATTCCCTTAAGAACTTTAACCACTTGAATACAAACACTTCCCTTCTGTTGGTTGTGCAAGCAACTAAAAACCTTATTCGCCAAAGAAGGACAAGAAGTAAATAGTATGTACTATGTTGGTAAATGATAAAAAGGAGAAGCTATGTCAAATGATAAGTGATGCTTATCTACTTACCCTATGTGCACACGAAATCCATTTAGATGTCAAAATACTATTTTTTTCAAACAAGGTTTTGATAGATAAACATACAACATATTAGGAGCTTATCCACAGCTTAACTAAGACCTTGTTGTATTTTTCTTTTTATGGAAATAAACAAGCTTTTGAATAACATTAGCATTAGATATTACCCTACAATTTTAACATGCCACAAATTTCGAGTGAAAAGTAGCTTCAACATAAAATTGAAAATTGATACTATATCCCGTTTTTAAAACTATTAGTTAATTAAAATTTAATCAAATACACATTGCATTTTTCATAGCTAATTTTAGTTTCCCTTTGAAACTTTTAAGTGTGTAGCTTATACCAAAAAAGTGTATAGACATTCATTTTGTTAGGTATAAGATAATCATATAAGAAAACAAAGTTTTGCGGTCAGTTCTTCAAAAGTTGAGTTCAACACAGGCTCAGTTATGCACATCATTGCATTTATACGTATAACTAACATAACTTATTAAAGAACTGAAACAGTTTATAACTTTATGATTCTTGTAGGAAGTCCTAACAAACTTGACCATCAAACCATTCCATGAACTTTATCATCATGGGGCATTTTCAAAGATCAAGCTTGGTCCGTGCTGTTCCAGAGAAACTTACCTGTTCTTTCTACAGTTCTTGCAATGTCATGAACACCCCTTAGCTCAATTGCGTTAGAGATTTTGATTAACAACCAGACAGTGAGACAGAATATGGAAAAACAAAAATCAAAAGCATAGTAGTTGAGGATGCAAGGGCATAGTCTATTGCTTCGCAAGGCGCAAAAAAAGTGCTTGCCCAAACAAAAAAAGCGCACTAGTATAAAATTTCACAAAAAAAAAGCTATAGATAAAAAAATCCATAAGATATGACTACTTTAAACTAAAAACAATAAAAAACCAACTCATAATATTCCACAAGGGAATAAGTCATTAAAATCAGAAATTAAAGACAATAATAAGTAATAACACATTAAACCATTCATAACATGTAACAATCCACAACCACAACTAAAAATTTCACACGTCTTCACTAAAGTTATCAAAATTAATTTATTAGATGTTAACTTAAATTAAAATAAGATACAATGTTAAAGTATAAACAAAGGAGAATACAATATTATATCACTAGTTACTGGAATATTTAATATGTTTATCTAACTCTAATCCTATTTTGCAATTTTTGAAAATTAAATTCGAAGGAAGATAGAAAAGGACCTTCCTAAACATTCACAACAATAGAACTTAAATATTCACTGACTTTGAATATAAAATCAGGTCATTTTTAATATGCTTAAAATAAAATATGGTAGTATCCGTGGACAAGATGGGTCAAAATTTATTAGTATCCGTGGGCTGAATGGGTTAAAATAAGGCCATTTTTAAATTTTCATTTGCATTTTTTACAACAAGTGCCTCACTTAAGAAAGCGTTGTGCTAAACGTCAGTCACGTCGAACGAGGCGCACGCCAAGGCTACGCCTAGGTGCATGAGGCACGCGCCTTTAACTACTATGATCAAAAGAAAGGGAATATTATCGTAGTGGTCAGCTTCTATTTGGTTTTTGTTTCAACGGACGATACTTGATATCCTAAGCCATTTGCTAACTTACTCCCAAGATACATTTATATTGTTCTGTAGTTGAATTCCAAGTTCATACAAAGTGACCATAATCCTAGTACAAAATAAATCCTTGAAATACATAACTATAAATTTTGCCTAATATAGAATGCAGAAACGAGCAAGAATATCACAACATAGCACAAAAAAGAGCAAGAGGTTGATTTTGAAAAAAGATAAATATTGGCTCAGAGTTTGGCTCAATTTCTACAGTTGGCCCCCGCACTTTTATTTGAACATGTTGAGCCCTTGTACTTCTGTATTTTGTGTTATTTAGACCTTACTGTCTATAATCTAGACTGGATATAACTTCTTACACGTACGCATAGTTGTTAACATAGTAAAAGCACAAGGCACACTCAAGGCACAAAGGACCCGCCTATCGTCTTGGTGCAAAGCGCAAAAATAGGCACGCTCCCAGGAAAAAATGCGCAATAATATGAAAAATAAGACAAAAAATTGATACCATTCCCCAATTTTAACAGACTAACAAATAAATTATTGTGGTCAAAACCAAAACAAGCATCAAATCACATCAGTAGACTAAATTACAAATTCAGGACATCAAAAAAGGAATTATAAGGAGAATAAAAATATAAGGCTCTTCATGCAAATTTTCTTCGTCATTAATTATTATATTCTAAACATAAATGAACATTGTGTGAAATAAAGATATAAAAAAACAACTATTTTTAAATTGATGGTTAGATTGCGTAAATGAAGCATTCAACTAGAAAGAAGATAAATTAAGCCGCACCTTGGGCTTTTTAGCCGCCTTGGGGAGCTCTAGGCACAAAATTTAGCCTAAAGCCCCTAAAGGCGCAAGGGCTCGCCCAAGCGCTTAGACGCTCCTTTGACTACTATGAGTGCAACAAGCACTTTCTTAAGCTCCAACAGCTCTATCAAATGATACTGTAATAATTTATGACAATTCTGATGCCTTCACATACAACCAATTGGAATTATAATAAATTATTATTGTAATCTTCTACTACATGTTTCATCTCATCATTCTTATATTTGAACTCTTACATATTCAATTCTAATCCATGAACTAAAAGTAGAAAGACATGTTCACATAGTAAAGCTGAAATTATGAGTTTAAGACCTAAAACAAATCAACATACAAGGAGCGAGAGGCTGATTTTGGTAAACATAATAAGTGGAGGGGCTAAGAAAGTTCGAACTCCAAATCAAAGTAAAGAGACCAAGTAAACAATTTTATCCAAGTACAAGGCTAAATTATATATTTCCCTTCATTACATTATCTTCTACATGGAAAGAAAGTTTTCTTATTGAAAGAGACAACCTGACCAACATAGAATTCAAAGATTGAACATTAAATCATTAATTATGTCCAGCAAATTTCTCACCACAACAAAAATATTACAAACATCATAAACCGAAAGGGGAATTGAAGCTTTTTTCCAAAATATGCCAAAAAGAATAAATTGAGATGGGCTAATTGGGCTCAACAACTGATCCACCATCAACCGGGAGAAAATTAGAATGAAATATGGAATCAAATGTGCCAAATAGTTTCCATATAAAGCAATGGAGTTGAAGAATTTGATTGTAGCCAACAATAAAAACAATGCAGTAGAATGGCGCATCAAGGTGAACTAACAGAAAATATAAAAAGGAAATTAGTATCAGAAAACTTCTGATGAAGAGACACACCTCGAAAAATATGCCGAAACTTCCATTCAACATCATGAAGATCTCGTGCAACCAGTTCCTGAGCTGGGGGCTGCTGTGAGAAATCCTGCAGTCAAATATACATATAAAGACAATAATATTAGCTTTAAATAAATATTTGAAAAAGAAGCAGGTAATTCACTACGAAAAGATTACCAAAGGGGGAAAAACTTTCTCTGCTGCACGACGAGGCACAGAGAAGCCTCCATGGGTACTAGTATCACTTGCAGTTAATGTCTTGCAAAAATAATTAGTGGGCTGCTTGCTTGGCATTCCCAATTCCATTGGAAGGAACGTATCCTTTTGCTCTTGCTGTATGAATAATATGATAAGAAATGATGAGTTGATGAATTTGGATTTGGAATAAATATGACAATATCATCATGCTCTTTAATTGGATGTATATACTTTATAGTAATCCAAGTAGTAATCAATTAATTAGGTACACAATTACCGGAGATAGAGGCTGTAAAGTCATCTGGGCATACACTTCATCTGTTTCAACATCTGCCTGAAAAATATTAAGCATATAGTTCTAACGTCAGGTTTCAGATAAGCTGAAGTAACTGAACTAAAATCATGAGACTAAGCAAGCCGATAGAAAAAAAGAAATAATACCCACATGCATGGTGACATTGTGGAGTTGGCAAATCAACTGGGGCGGCAAGCTGGGATAATTAGGTATGTGCCCATCAATTTCTTTATTAGTAGTGGCAGCAACCTACAAAGTTTGCACCATTTTGAATAAACCTTGAAGGAGTTGCAATTTGCAACAAAAAATCAGGATAATTTTGAAATACCAAAGATAAATTCAAAGATAGAAGACCTGCTCACTATGTCCCTGAGGAAAGTAGACCACCCGACTTCCCACAGTTGGTAGGGACACAAGTGGTCCAGCACAGGCATGCCATAGCTCTGAATTCAAGCATTTCTTCTCCACTGTAATCATCATATACAATTTAATGAATAGAAAAGTGTTCTATCATTTATATCTAGGGCTTAAGTAGTAATTTGTAAACGGAGATACAAAACAATGAAAAACCAACAAAATGAATTGTATAAACGAATAAATATATACCTTCATGACCCTGCTGACCCAACCCAGATGTTGAAAGCTTCATCTTCCACTACGTTCCTCTTTTCGCTTTTGTATAATATAAATAAAAAATTGTCTAAATTAAGAAGGAATGGTAGCTATATAAAACCGTCAGTCACAACTACCATACTAGTAATACTAATTATCTTCCAATCCACTAAAAACCCCTTACATTCTCTCATCTCTACACTTCCCCCGAACCAGAATAACCACACTCCCAACTTCCAAACCCTAACTCAAACAAAAAGAGGAAAGAAGCCAATTTCGGAAATCAGATCAAACCCGAATCGCCGAGATCGGGTTGTATAGTAGCTCAAAATCAATGATCCCAAGAGCAGAAAGTTGCAGAAGTAGAGATCGCCATGAAAGAGGAAGTGTGGTTTCAGCTTTAAACATCACTTGAGGACTAAATTAAGAGACTTATAAGGGACCCGACAAAACTGGACCTGGTAGCAGTAGAGAGAGAAGGGAAAGAGGGGAAATGGAGGAAAAGAATCAGAAACGTTGGGAGAATCCGTACGGGAAGATCAGGACCGTTGGTTAGGTGATGAAATGACAGCAGGCATGTGCCACCATCCCTTAGTGGTCGTTGTCAGAGTACGGATTATGTAAAATAATTTTTGAACATATTTGTTAATTTAATTTGATAGAAAAAATAATTGATCAGAGAATGAATGAAAGACCGTGTTGTGACTCCAGTGCCATTCCTCCCATTCTGTTCCCACGCTCTCCCTATTTTTTAAAAAATTTTATTTCGTTAGCTTCCTTTTTTCATTTTGTATTAGTTTCATTGATCATTTTAAAATTGGAAAAGATTAGGAGTCAGTTTAAATTGCTTTTCCCAGGTTACTTTTCTGAAAATCTTCATTTTCAAGCTTTTGCTATTAGTAGCTGAGCTGATTTTAAAAAAAATAAGTCAGACAGTTTGTAATTATATAGTATGAAGGATCAAAATGTGTTGTTCAAAATTAAAATATGTAATTCTATTAAAAGTTTGTGAGAGCAACTTATTGAGATAACAACTTGAAAAGCAATACCAAATAGACCCTTAATAAGTTACATTTGTGATGTTGAAGTGCATATAGGTGACATGGAGTGGAGTAGAATGTCATGGTCATGTTTTTGTACCTTTATTTCTCCAAAATAACACAATTTGGAATATCTTCTACCAATATACATGTTTGTCTTGCAGGTTGAGCTTTCGAATATCTTCAGTCAATAGTTGATTCTATAAGACTTTGCTGATTGGGAGTAAATTTTATAAGAATCCTAAAAGATAGGAAATGAAATGATGGTAAATTAAAAGATGGTATTTGATGGATTTATAAAGGATGAAGCAATATTGTGTTTAGGAAGCATGTATGGATTTTTAAAGGAAATTAATTATTTTATTTTTATAATTTAATTTTTCAATTACATGTATAACCTTGTATTCCTAATGTTCGTACATGTATCAATTTGCTTTGATTTGTTAATTAATCAATCTTACACTTTATTTAGAATTAAATTGTTTGACATTTCATTTTAAATAAATTGGACTGCATCATTTCCTAGTTAAAAAAATTTTACATGATTGTGTTTATAAACTAGAAAACAAATAATAAAACATAGTGAACTTTTATGAATTTCACTTCAATATTTTGGAAAACCAAATTAAAGTGTATGAAGTTTTAAGGATTTGAGTCACACAACATCAATAAATAAAATAAAACAAAAAGTTAAGACTTACATGTTTTTATACTTATAGTACAACAATGTAATAGGATCACAAAATACTAAATGTTTGGTTCTAGATAACCATTTCATATCTATTACAATATTTTATTCTCAAGTTTTTCATGTTGAGAGCTACTTACAAAATAAATCATGAATATTACTTGGGGGCACATATAGCTTATCAAAATGTCACTATATGCCACAATGCTATGATGTGAATTCAAAAAGAAACTACCTTTGCATCAAAACAAAAATCTATCGTATGTCACTTGTGGGTGAATCCAAAAAAAATTTACATGTTCAAATGTTCCACTTTCTTATATCTCATGATTTATGATTAATGAGCTTCATCAAAATACTTTTGCATCAATCCACCCGACACTTAACCAAAGACTCCAACATTGAGGGATTTTTCAAAAGAAAAACATAAGCATCATCCAAAATTTCATCCTCAAGCCCTATTTCATCAAGAGACCCCCCCAATATCATAATTTGGACTCCTATTTTTAGATTGTATGGTATTTGTCCATTTTTCCATATTTTCAACAGATTTTGCTACAACATGAATCATTGAATCAATTGATTGATACCAACTTGGTGCATTCTCATGACTAGCAGATCTCTTAAATTTCTTAGCCTTATGTGAACGTGAACCTTCATTTTGTGTATGAGAAGTTGTTCTAATACTAACCTTCTCATTTTGATTTGAAGTTTGTATATCTACATTTTCAACAACATTCTCCAGATGAATACGATTTTGAGAGACCATGTAATCAATTCCATCAATTGTATCACTAAGGTCAACGGATCTCCTTTCTATATCACTTTTCTTCTTTACGCCACTAGCAAATACATATAAAGCATCATTCCCATTAACCAGGTTCGGTCCATAAATTTCAAACTTATCATAATATTTCACAGGTTTAGTTCTCCATTATTCGCCTCCTGGATTATGCTATACAAGAAACTGGATTATGCTATACAAGAAATATATTTCAATTAATAGCAATATATAATTGGTAAAGACAAACAATAATATTGTGTAACTACTAAATGAATATCATCATATGTATACCTCCCTACTCATGACAAACTAATGTCTCATTATGTGTTCACTTAACTAGAGAAACAAAGGCAGAAAAGATTTTTACAGCCAACTGATATTTACACAAAAAAAAAGATTTTTTTTACCAAAGCAATTAGTGTACAGATGGGATTCCCAACTTTGAAAAAGAAAAGACAATTATGAATTTGTAGGTTTGGTGGCAAAACAATTCATTTACAAACTTCAAAATTGGTACTTTAATGAACGTAATTTAGTAAATTTTTATTATATAAAAAATGAATAAATAAATAATTTAATATAAATGAACCTTAATGATTTCAACCCACACTTCTGGTTCAACATCCCATGTACCAGTTTGTGGATTGATTGTAAAGCTAATCAACCCTTTTTTTAAAATATCGTAGCATCTGCAAAAGTTTTTTTCACAGTTTTCATTCTATTTTGGATCTTGTCCTTGTCAATTGGGTAAATTTGAGAACTTTTCCTTCAACTCTTTGGCAATGTTATCAAGCACATGAGTTGTGAAAGTGCCCCCAACTCTATTACCGATATTACGTTGATGCAAATAAACATCAATAAGAGCTTCATCCATATTCGATGTCCAGCTAGTTGAAGCATTAGATGTTACATCACCCTCAAAATTCATATTTATCTTCCTCTTTTCATATTGGTAACTACATACAATGAAAACACCAAATAAAATTAAAAATGAACTGAATAAACATTACATATAGAATAAAATGTAAGCCTTAAAATAATACATAAGTAAAGAATAACATTTCAAAATATTGGAAGACATTGAAGATGATTCTTCAAGTAGGCATTGTGTGAATGTATCTCTTAGTATACAAAATAAGCAAGTTCTTTATATATGTCATTCAAAAACCACAACTTGGGTTCATGAAAAACACTGAAGTTCTAACAAATCAGCATTGATGAATAATGATATGATGTACATGCAAAGTAAACTTAGATTTTTTCCCTAGTTAGATAATTTGTTAAATCAAATCAAACAAACATGAATCACCAGTTACTCGCAATTAACCACCTCTACATATTAAGTGATTTATCTACAATTTTTATGTCTTTAGAATTGAATAAAGTACTTGGACAAGTAGATCATGATTTTAATTAAAACACACATACATGTTACATTTGTGCGAAACCTAATTTTTCAATCACTGAGGAAATTAGAATAGAAAAAAAGTACCCAAATTCATGAATACACAATGCATAAATCAACAATAAAACTCAAAATTAACATATAATATTATACTTACTTTGAAACTACAAGGCAGAGCACAAGCTGAAGCAGAGGACCAATTGAAAAGAAGAATTAGGGTTGAACTTCGTTGAAGATGGGAACGACTAGCCTTTTATACTAGAGATGAGATACATTTGGTAACATAGATGATAGAAAGGCTAAAACTAGAAACATTAAATATCTTCCTCTGAGATTCGACCAAATTGGCAAAACGCTAAATGGGGAGGATGAGAGAAATTGAGAGAATATAGCTCCCATCAAATTACACCATATTGTTAATGTTTCTTCATCCCAAGCATTGGATTTAGCTCCTTTCCTTTACTTTACCATGAAATTCCCCCTCCCAAGCAATGCCTAATGATGTGACATATGGAATAGTTATTCTTACCAATGAGGTTGTGAAATAGACAAAACATTTGAAAAATGAGTCACTAGTACTTATTTATTTGAGTGTGAATTTTTTTTTCAATATGTAATAATAACAAAATTATTATTGTTCAATATAAAACGCTTTCTCATTATTAAAATATTGGTAGATTCTATGGTGACTTTGTCAAAAACAAAGTCTCCATTACTTTACCTCTTATCAATGTTGATAATTTTTCACACCATTGATCCAATGGTAATAAGAGATAAAGTAATGTGTACTTTGTTAAAAATAAAGTCACCATAACATACACCTAAAATATTCTATAAATGATTCAACTTTTCATTTTATATAATTTATATTCATCATTTAATGTGCCTCATCAAATTGGAAAAAGAAAATAGAAGATCTATTATAAGGGCAATTATACAAAGAACCGGGTGTGTGAACACCATTCTCCCCCATGTGGGATATGTGTCTTAAAATGAATTAAAATAATAAAAAGTAATATCATTTGGGACACATGATCTTCATGATGGAAGAAGGGAATTCAAACACTCAATTCTTTGTATAATTTCCCCTGTTATAGAGGTAAATTTTAATCCATTGTCTACTTTTGTTTATGTGTCAAAAAGAATAAGAGAATAGATTATGTACAAAAAATGCTCGTATTAGTTTTATAACAAAATATTAATCCAAGTCTGGTCCACACTTTAGTACATCGGGCTTGGATCAGACTTATAAGTTCATTTTCAAGTCCTACAAAAAACACATCATCAAAATTTGATTGTAGACTAAATAGAAAATATGATACGTGTTATGCTTAAATTTCAAGGTAGACTTAAAAAACATGCCATGTGGCTACACTATTTTTCAAAATAGGGAATTTGGATTTTTTTCATAAGGGGGTCTGATGTTTGAAGCATTATTAAATCAAAGTTTTTTTCTTAACACCGCTAATTATGATGATGTGGTAAGGGGTAATTTTGGTATACATAAAATTTCCCCATCTTCTTCCTCTTCTATCTGTATACAGTTTAATTCTTTGTCCCTTTCTTTGTTATCTTCAACATCTAATTCTTATGCGAACAATAAGGATCGGTGAGACTCCACTTTCAATGCACTTTCTGGTATTGGATCCTCGTTGTTGGTTGCGGAACTCTCTATGCTAGATTACTCTCCGCCAACATCATTATCTCTTCTCTCATGGTTTAATTTTTTTATTAACTAACTAATTACCGTGATTATCTGATAATCCATGGATCAATTAATTAGATTTTGGCTTCAATATTATTCTTTAGCTTAAAACTAAAAAAGTGGAAATTCTTCTAACAAAACATATTTGATAAAATGATAACTGATTTTATTTCTTTTTAAAAAGTGGGCGCTACAAATTTTGTTCAATGATAAATACCCAAATTAAATCAGACCTAAATTGTATTGATGTGACCATAAATTTTAAATTTAACCCATTTGCATACTCTTAATAGGAGCAACAACAACTTTTATGATTAAACTCCTTCTTTGTTGGTTACCAATTGCAAGCTTAATGTTGACCTTGATTTATCTTTCAACTTACTCACCGAGAATTATCGAGGTGAAGTCTTCTTCAATGTATTCATATAGCTACTACATAAGTGTGAGCTCCAGCTCCTCCAATTTTGATTTAGGCAAAGATTCATCCACGATAAAGAAGAAATCGAAGCAGTATGCGAGAGCGGTGGATTGTGATGTTCTCCTTGGTTCATCTAATGTTCTTGGTGTAGAGATAAGATGATGAAATAAAAATTGTGGGTTTCCAAAATTGCCCCTTGCCACGTCATCATAATTGGTGGTGTTAGGAAAAAACATTGATTTGATAATGTTTCAAACCTCAGAGCCACTTTTGAAAAAAAAAACTTCACAAACCCTTTTAAAAAAATAGTGAAACCACATAACATGTATTTTAAGTTTGCTCTAAATTTTACAATAATTGAATTATATACTTGAATTCTTTAATTATATAGCATGACTTGTTATGGTTAATGTTGAACCCAAAATTAGTAGTACCTCACAATACTTACAACGTTTTAGAAATAACAAAATGTTTAGGATATTGAAATTAATTAAGTACTAAGTAGACTCTTAATTAATCAAGTTTACTTGAGTTGGTTTAAAAAAAATAACTCATTTTATTGAGTATTAATTTAAGTCATGACTTAGAGTCGGAAAAACTGAGTAGGCTGAGTATTACATAGTTTATACGATATAGACTCAACGACGCTAAGTAACTTTTATTAATTAAAAGATGAGTTTCTTTTAGCACTTAGAGATAAAATGACACACGTGTGTTCAACGCTATTTGTGAGAGATAGAACATTCCTCTGATGCTTTTTCAGGTAGAAAGCGTTGCAATTAAAGAAAATATTCATGTGGTCCTCACAACCAAAAAGTGTCAGTACGAAATGTTGGAGATTCCTTTCTAGCGTCCAACATAAAAGGTATCCTCTCACATGTGTCATTTCTTGGTGTCTTTGCACAACTCTGCAACTTTAGCAACTGGATAAATAATAAACTTCCACGTTGCATCCCGCGCGCCTCTCTATCAAAATGGAATTGCTTGAAAAAATTAGTTTTTGACACATCAAGATTAAAAGATTAATCTCATGCTCCAACGTTCATATTCTGTCTCTAAACATCTTAGAATTTGTTTCAAACAGATAAATTTGAAAGCTATGAAGAGAAGAGAAATTGAAGATTAGGTCAGGATGAAAAGTTTGCAAAGGCTACTTCCAAATCCTTCAAGTATAAATAGAAGATTGAAGTAGACGTTCAAACTTGGTGAATCACCTCGAATTTCTTAAGAGCTGAAATACTGTCAAAATATTCCCAGCATTTAGAAATTCCTAACTTAAGCATTCTAAAGCAAATGCTCAACTTTTCTATCAGTTTGTAATAGAGAGATATCAGATTATATTTAACATTGTAAAAGGATTCAACGTTATTTATAAGTTGAAATCCTTAGTTCGCTAACTTTCATTTCAAATCTGAGTAACAGTTTAGGAAGGGTACCTAAACTGTGATTGAGTGGTAGTTAGAAAGAAAGGTACTTTCTTTAATAATGTCTACCCATTGTAAAGGCTTCTCTGCCTAAGGAAGGAAAAAAACACTAGTGAATTAAAGTTCGGAAAGGAATCTAGGGAATAGAGGTAGGCTCAGAGCCGAACTAGGGTAAAATCTCAAGTGTTAACTTTCTTCAACTTTGTCGTTGTCTTTATAGTGCTCTTGCTCATTCATCATCTCTCTAATTTATAAGTTTTGCTTGAAAAATCATTCCAAGCTGAGTAAAGTATACAGCACAGAATGAAGATAAACTAGTACAATGAAGTTGAGTAGTTTACAGTTTTTAGATCTACTCACAGCATAAGTTACTTAACAAGCATAAAAAACTAAACTTGGAAAGAATTTTTATAAATATTAAAAAGAACCAAGTAACTACATTCACTACCCGCTACTCAGTTATTTTAGGTATCAGAGTAAGTGCTTAGCTTTTACACTCATAATCTAAGAGTTAAAGATACAAATGGCTTATAATAGCTTCAATTCTGGCTTAGAATATCTATGATTGGGCTTCTACTCTTTCATGGCCAACACTACATGTTTTGGAAAAATTGCATGAAAATTTTTATTCAATCTCAAAGAATGAAAGCATTGCTAGAAATAGAGTTAGGTCCCTGTATTCCCACTATTGTGCAGGACGGGGTACGTGTTCCAGTTAATGTAGAGGATTACGATGATGCTGACCTAAGGCTTCTCAAAGAAAATGCTACAACAATCAATTTCTTACATTATTCACTAGATCTTACAGAGGTTAACAAGGTCTCGGGCTGCGAGACAACATAAGAAATCTGGATATCACTTATGAGGGGACTGACAAGGTCAATGAGTCAAAGATTAACCTCATGCTTTGAGAGTATGAGATGTTTCAGATGGGCGCTAACGAGGGTATTCAATCCATGAATACCAGGTTCATTAATATCATTAATAAGCTGAAGAGATTAGATAAAGAATTCACCGAAAAGGAGATGGTGAAAAAGATTCTTAGAGTTCTCACTATTGAGTGGGATGCTAAGAAGAGCGCCATCAAAGAGGCTCATGATCTTAAGACCTATAACTATGATGAGCTGATGGGCACCTTACTAACTCAAGAGATGTCCTTGAGAAAATATACTGATGACTCTAAAAGAAGTAAAAATAAGGAGAAAGAGGGAAGAGCCATTATCCTGAAAAATGACTCATCTGAACATTCAACAAGTAGTGATTCAGATGAGTATATGGCACTTTTGACGATGCGATTCAAGCGCTTCATGAAGAAGGATGGGAAGCTCTGCAAGAAGAAGTTCCCCAGTACAACTAAGTCAACTCAGCACCGACGTGGAGCTAAAGAAGGACACAACAAGGAGCACAACAAGGACATCAAATGTTTTGGCTATGGTGAGAAGGGTCATATTCATTCATCTTATCCTAAATCTAAAAAATGACAAATTCAAGAAAAGGTTCGCAAAGAAAAATGAGGTACTTGCTACCACCTAGAGCGATTTCGAGGAATCTTCATCATCAGATGAAGAAGCCACCGATTCCGCCAACCTCTGTTTGATAGCAATTTAGAATGAAAGGGGTGAGAGCTCAGCATCTACTTCAAAGAAGAATTCATCCGCTGCTGACTCTGAAGCTGAGCATAAAAAAGGGAAGAATGCACAAATTGAGGTACATTATGAAATCCCTTTGTCAATAGAAGAGTTCGCCCAGGTACTCTTTGATGTGATGAAGCTGACTTATAAGTTTGGCAAAAACATCAAAGTGCTAGTGAGGAGAAGTGAAGATCAGGAAGATACAATCGCTTCCTTATCTCTTGATATCCGCTTTGTTCAAGAAAATGCTTAATATCATGAATGTCAAAACATTAAGCTCACTAAGCAATTAGATGAGTTGACTGCTGATATAACAACTTAAAAGAAGGAATGGGTCCCTCCTCTAGCCAACAGTCCATCTTCGAGTGACCAAACTCGCAATTCTAAGAGGAAGAATTCCTATATAAAGAAGAAAGTGAGCTAACCCAAAACAAAAGTGGTGTGGGGCTTTTATGGAAAAGCTAAACATGCCACAGTAATATGTAAGCATAAAAATGGTTATTATAATGAGTATGACTAGACTAATTAAAGCACTACTAACAAGGGATGGTCCAGCTTGAAAGCATGGGTACCTAAGAAAACGTAACTGTTTTGCAAGTGAGCCTAAGATTCGCTGATAACACTGGAATGTTGTATTTGGATAGCGAATGATCTAGGCATATGATGGGAGATGAAAGCCAATTCATCTCATTGAAGCATAAAAGAAATGGGAGTGTCTGCTTTAAAGATAACAAAAAAGGGAAGATTGTTAGATGTGGCACTGTCGGTATTTCTCCTTCAATTGAAGAGGTGTCTCTTGTTAAAGGACTAAATTTCAACTTGCTAAGAGTAGTCAGACTTTGTGATAAAGGCAGTAAGGTTACTTTCGACTCAACAGGTTGCTCAATTATTGACTGTAAGACGAACTCAACTATACTCTTTGCTCTTATAATTAATAATGTGTATTATTATTGATTTATCCCCAGACTCCACTAATGTTTTTCTTATATCTAAGGAGGATAATTCACAGCTTTGGAATAGAAGGTTGGGTCATATAAATATGAACATTTTGTCCAAATTAGCCAAAAATCAATTAGTTATGGGTTTACCCAGTATCAATTTTGAGAAAGATAAACTGTGCTCAGCTTGGTAAGCAAGTTAAAAAGTCATTTAGGTCTATAAACAACGTAGTAACTAAGAGACCGTTGGAGCTCCTTCACCTTGATCTCTTTGGTCGAATACAACCTATGAGCATGGGTAGAAAAAGATTCTTATTGGTGGTTGTAGATGACTTCACGAGATCCACTTGAATAATCTTGTTGAGTAGCAAAGATGAAACCTTTGATTCTTTTATCAAACTTAGTACCTGGATAATGAACGAAATAGGAACTAAAATCAGTAGAATCCGAAGTGATCATGGAAGTGAATTAGAGAACTTTCATTTCAAAGAATTTTTTTCAGCACATGGTATTGACCGTAACTTTTCTGCTCCTTATACTCCTCAACAAAATGGGGTTGTGGAAAGGAAGAATAAAACCATAGTAGAAATGGCTCAATCCACGTTGAGTGATAACAATTTACCAAAATACTTTTAAGGAGAAGCTGTTAACAAATCTTGTTATACTTTGAATCAAGTTTTAATTCGCCCCATTCTTGAGAAAACACCCTATGAGCTTTGGCTAGGGCGCAAGCCTAAGATTGGTCATCTCAAATCATTTAGCTGTAGGTGCTTCATTCTATCCACCAAGGAGTAGCTAGGTAAGTTTGATCCATAGGCTGATGAAGGTATCTTTCTAGGTTACTCGACTAACAGCAGGGTATATAGAATATATGTCAAGAGAACCTATTTATTATAGGAATCTATACATGTAGATTTCAATGAAATTGACAATGCAAATAGACGATAATCTGATGAAGACGAAGGAGTTAACCAGCAAGAAAATCAACTCATTATGCCACTCTCTGTGCTTCCCAACCCAGCACAAGAGCCAGAAGCTGAGGAAGTTGAAGTTGATGAAGATCTTTCAATCAACTTCAACAAAGTAGAAGATTAACCTCAACCTCACCAACCCAGAGCATAGACTCCTATTGTAGGTCTGAGTCTTCCAAGAGAGATTAGAATTCATTGCAATCACCCACTCGAAAGTGTTTGTAGATGATGTTCATAATCCAGTGATGACACGAGGTTAAATTAGTAGGATGATGAGCCATCCAGCTTTCATCTCATTGGTTGAATCTAACAAGTTCGAAGATGTAGAAGGAGATGACTATTGGATGATCATGATACAAGAGGAATTGGATTAGTTAAAATGCAATGATGTTTGGGATCTAATTCCTAAACCTAAATGAAAATCAATCATTGATACCAAATGGGTTTTCAAGAATAAGCTTGATGAAGATGGCATTGTTGTTAGAAACAATGTCAGACTTGTTGCTCAAGGCTACAATCAGCAAGAAGGCATAGACTATGATGAGACCTATGCTCCTGTAGCACGACTTGAAGCGATTAGGATCCTCTATGCTTTTGCATCATAAATGAACTTTAAGTTATTTCAGATAATTATCAAGAGTGCGTTCTTAAACGTCTTCATTCAAGAGGAAGTGTAAGTGCGCCAACCTCTAGGCTTTGAGATTTGAAGAATCCTAAGCATGTCTTCAAACTGAAGAAAGCTCTTTACGAATTGAGCAAGCTCCTAGAGCTTGGTATGAGAGGGTGACTAAATTCCTAATCAACAAAGGCTATGAAAGAGGAAAAGCAAATACGACTCTATTTATCAGAAAAAAGAAGGAAGATGTGTTGCTTATCCAAATCTATGTGGATGATATCATTTTTGGAGAAACCGATGAGAAGCTTTGCAAGGAGTTCACAAGAAAATGAAGAGTGAATTTGAAATGTCAATGATGGGAGAGCTCAACTTTTTCCTAGGACTGCAAATCAAGCAAAGTGAAGATTGAATCTTCATCAATCAAGCTAAATATACCAAAAAAAAGTCCTAAAGAAGTTTGATATGGAGCATTTGAAGCCAATGTTCACTCCCATGGCCACTAACAAAATCTAAAGTAAGCATGAAGCTGGTAAGCCTGTAGATTGCAAGTTCAACAAAGGTATCATTGGTTCTCTCCTTTACTTAACAACTAGTAGGCCTGATATGTAATATTCAATGTTCTATTGCAAACGTTATCAAGCTGACCCCAGATAATCTCACTTAGAAATTGTTAAGAGAATTCTTCGATACTTGCAAGGTTCAATTGATGTAGGTTAGTGGTATTTCAACAGCTCGGATTTCACTCCTAGAGGATTCATAAATGCAGACTATGGTAGAGACAAGCTTGATAGGAAAAGCACCATAGGAGGATGCCATTTCCTTGGAGAATGCTTTGTCTCATGGTATATCAAGAAGCAAACTTCTATTATGTTGAGTGCAACTGAAGCTGAGTACATGGCAACAGGAAGTTGCGTAGCACAACTTGCTGGTTAATCAAGATAGCAATTGAACATGTAACATTGCAAGGTGGAATTTCAAAACTTAAATTTAACCCTAAAGTATCTCCTAAGCATGCCATGATTGATATAATCTAAGTTGAAATGTTCCATAGATGCTAATAGGTTTATAAAACTTACAAAAGAAACCTAGCATATAAGTTAAGAACATTACCAATTGATGCGTGCTTCTCTCTTTTGGATGTGGCATTCCCTTAGAACAATTCGGCAGAACTCCATTAGCACCAGCCTCCAAACTAGGATAGCCTCTACGATTGATCCACATGGATCTTCACCGACCAAAACCTCCGCTAAGGTAGAACCCGTTGGTAGACAGTAGCTACTAGACCACTCGAAAACCAACCCGAAAATATTAACTGAGAAGGCTCACTTCAAAATAGAAAGAGCCTTCTAAATAATTCTTCGTCGCTTAGGAAAACTCGTGGAGGAGCTCAAAAAATCTCGCGAAGAAAAGATGTCGAACTCAGAGCGAAAGACTGAGCTGAAGTGATTTGAAAGTGGAGGAGGAGGCCATTATATATAGTGGGAGGGGAGCAAAATGCTCCCCTCATCTAGCAATGTGGGATCGGGAATATCCCCATCCTACACGGGTTACCGCGCTGAGCCCCATCTCTACGCGGGTCAACCTGCGCAAGCACAACCCACTTCGATGGCCTATGCATGGCCTCCAAGAGAAGCCCATTTGGGCTTTCGTTGTCCCATAAGTGAGGCCTTGATGGACTTCCAGCAAGCCTCGCTTGTGAGCATACTAGTGGGCCTGCACTGGAGGCCGATGCAAGCGCTGCCCAGCAACCCACTAGCATGCGTTGGGCATGTGCCAATGCATGCTAACGGCCTGCGAGCATTTTAATGCTCGTGAGGCAGCCATGCGGGCCCCAAGCCTGAACAACCCATGTTCGCAGGGCCCACTCGCAACGCAAAAATTTCCCTTGCTCTGCCCTGTGCAATTTTCCCTACTCCTCTTTTAATCCTTTTATTAATCTAGTCCAACTGATTAATAATTCATCCGACGAATTCGACAACCTTAATATTCTTAGCATAGACCTAGTCTATAGGTTCTTTACTTAGTCCGGTAAAGACCTAAAGTGTGTGACCTCATAGGATCCCGAAGTATCGAGTTGCTAAAGGTTAACCTAAATTTGGCTTCCCATCTAGGAACTATTAGGCTTAGTATTCCAGACCGATATGAAACTTGATAACTCTAGAGATCAAATGGTTGATCCCCTGATTCTCGGAACATCACGTGCCTATGACTTAATCCGGTTTTGTAGTAGTAACCAATACAATACACTCCTTCCATCAGGTTAAGTACCATCTAGTTTAATGAGCTCGGACTAAGTGTTAGCTCATGTAATAGCCGTAGTTATCCTGGAATTAGACTTGTTTGTGAAGAACACCACTCGCCATAATGTATCAAGATTGACTAGAAACCCGTTCTATCAATCTTATACTCTGATCAGATCTTTATGAGTGTGTCTTTTCAATAAGAGGCCCTAAGGTACATCTCCCATTATATCACTATATCAGGAGCGATGGATCCCATCTTGACTACTCGGCTTACTAACATGTAATCATCATTATACCTGTAATCACTTGTATCATCCTAATCTCCAAGGTATGAATAAGTATGACCTAAGGTATAACAACTCCTACATAAGGTAACCAGTATCTTAGGTCTGAGGATACTTATACTACTACTGCAATAAGACATGACACCAACACATGGATCTAGTTATTTCCAAGTGTCTGTTTTATAATGCTCTCCAATGTATTACCCAAATACATTCATGTGTTAACTCAAGGTACCACCTTCAGCTCATGAAATCGGTTGCTTGGATCTAATCCAAGGAGTAAGCCTACACATGCTAGTCTGTTTGCTTCATTGATGTCCAATCTTAATGAAACTGTGACTATGTATATTTAGACTATTCATAGTAGCACGTATGTGCAGTTCTCACACCACATAACTCCCACTATATCCTTGTACTTTTACGCTATGAAGTAGTCGCGGACTTTATCTTATTAATGCGCATACATAATACCACATATATGTGATACCAAGGAGATACATAAATTAAACAAAAGCACTGATAAATAACAAAGATACCTTTAATAATAATAATAATAATAATCTGAAACTATTTGTACATTATAACTAATTAAGATATATCTCCCTAATTGCCTATAGGGCATACATGATGTCTAACATAACTGCTATGGATTAAGCAGCAACTGGAGGATTATGGTA
This sequence comes from Euphorbia schlechtendalii, assembly GCA_949673415.1. NCBI lineage: Eukaryota > Viridiplantae > Streptophyta > Magnoliopsida > Malpighiales > Euphorbiaceae > Euphorbia > Euphorbia schlechtendalii. The sequence continues at coordinate 36,326 of CATIWQ010398855.1, forward strand.
TAAAGTCAAAATGCCTTGAAGTCATGTGTGATAACAAGAGCTCAATTAACCTATCCAATAATCTAGTTCAACATGGTAGAATGAAGCATGTCAACATTAGACATCACTTCATAAGGGATCATGTGCTTAGGGGAGATGTCAAATTGGGAGTATGTTCCTTTAGAAGAACAGTCAGCTGACATATTCACCAAACCATTAGCAAGGGATCAATTCAATATTCTTAGGCAGCTAATTGGAATGGCGAATCCCATGTGAAGAAAAATGGCCAAGTGCTGAAAATCAAGTCTCAACTCAGTCGAATGAGGTAACATGTATTAAGCCCCATTAACTTTTTAAAGTAACACTGTGAGTTCAGTTTTGCAGTTAAAACTCAAAAGCTACTTCATTGAAAGGATGCTTTGAATTAAACTGTTAAAAATCAAAACTCTCTATTTTAACTAAGTTAGTTAAATCCTCGTTCATCTCAGCGTTTCAATTTGATCTTGGTTTGGGAGAGCGCTACGTATTATCTTGTAGTTGAAGAGCCTATATGAGAGGTAGTTTGCTGGAGAGAGAAGGTTACCTGCAATTTCAAATTCTCAAACATTATTGGAAAGAACCCTAATTTCCCCTCTTTCGAATTCTCTCAACCTACAAATGACGAATACCAAGAAAACCCTCGTTCTTTAAGGCGCTTCCAAGAAGAATATGTTTGTGCCTATAGATGGCACTACGGAGAAGGTTGTTCTACCCCATTGAATCATTTTTACCAAAATTGACTAGCTTGAAGATCAAGAGTTTAGACTAGTGTTTGAGGTAGAGTATGATGGGTTGTTGAAGAACACGACCATGCACCGGGTCATCAAGAAATAGAACCTAAGTCAATTTCATTTAATGGATGGTCCTACCATCAAGGAGTTTATTAGGAAATTCTATGCGAATCTCTACTCTATTCAAGGCTTCAACGATGTTTTGATAGTGGAGATCAATAACGTCACCTATTTGATTTGTGCTAAGTTAATTAGCAGTCTGATAAGTGTATAATTACACTTATTATCATATTAATTTTATATACTAAACACTATAATTTAAGTCATTTTTATACTTCATATAAAAGATTTCACGTGATATGTAGTTGTTTTTGGTGCAAATGCAGATACTATGTAAATCTTGGGTGTAAAATGATCTAAAGTGGAATTCTATGTAAAAAGAGTGAAAAAGGTGTGAAAAGATGTGTGGAACTTAAAGATTTGGCTTAGGATCAAAGCTGTCAAAGATCTGTAAAGTTACAAGAAGAATTCTGAAGAAAAATACAATTCACGATTGTGAGCGTGGGATTTTATACCAGCTCGGGCGTTCATTGATGAAGGCTTTTCGGGGATATTTATCCTCGAATCACCCGATTTTCGACCGTCCGATGATCTTCAAATGAGAGTCTTCCTTGTCACTGAAATATTTAATTTTATTCAGAAATTAATTAAAAAACTACGAAAATACATAAAAAAAAAATTCGAAAACAAAAAAACCTGAGGGAGACTAATTCCCAGGCCTGAAGGCAGGCCCTCGCCTAAAAAATGGGCTTTGGCTAGGCAAGCCTCGCCAAACATCTTGGCGAGGCAGCCTTGCTAAGGTTGGGCAAGGCAGCCCTCGCCAAACTCGTTGGCGAGGGCATGCCTCGCCAAAGACGCGGCGAGGAGCCTCGCCAACCTTTTTTCCGGCGAGACCTCTCGCCGAAAAAAACTTGCCTTTTTTGGATTTGCGAGATTTTCCCTATAAATAGTCGGACATTTTTGGATTGAAGGGGTCTCGAAATTTCAGAGAAAAATTCTCTTTTTCAGATAAAAACACATAGACAAATACAACAAAAATACTTTCTTTTCTTCTAACATTTTCTTGGATCCAAAACACTTTTGGATTCCAAAACTTCTTCATCTTAAAATCAAATTTCTTCATCTTTTTTTCTTCAAATATCCTCAGATATTCTCGGGTCTAAAACAAATTTAGAACCCGAGTCTGATTATCTTTTTGGATAAATAAACACTTATTTTTCCACATTAAACAACAATTAAATCAAAACGAACGAGGAACACTCCTGGGGATCGAACGGATATGCCGAAGTCAATTCATACCGCAAGGGTAAGCCTCTGAGTTCCTAGAATTGCAAATTCCAAGCTCATCATCTGCTTCATCTTTTTCTGATTTTATTTGTGGACCTAGGAATATTTTTTATTTCTTTTTATGTAAATAATGTTGTAATTCTCTTCATCTTTATTTTTTTAGAATACTCCAACGAAGGGAATTAAAATTATTCCCGGATAACAGACCTCACCTTTTGCCATGCGGTCATTTTCACTAATAAAATTGACTAACATACGTGTAAATAAAAATGAACTATTTTTATTTAAATTAACAACTTTAAAATCTTCG
>CATIWQ010398889.1:0-11776 GCA_949673415.1 Euphorbia schlechtendalii
CGAATCCTTGTTTCGATCACTAGATTTCTCTATATTCTCAAGCGATTGTTGTATAAGTGTACTTGCAAATCACTTATCAATAAAAGTTTTCGTTCTTCAATATTCGTTTGTTCGATATTCACAAAGAATAGCATCCTAGCAAAGGTTCTCTATGGGCCGAGATTGAATTCAAAGTAGACGCAGGAATTGCGAGAATTGACGACTCCCATTAAATAGTGGATACAGTTTGATCAACTTTATCTTTCACTTGCATACCTTACAACTACTTATACTTTCTATTTCAAATTTTATGATATGTTTATATGTCATAATGCATATTTAATATTAAGTCTTTTATATTAATCAAGTTATATGCGTTGGAGTTAATTTTAAGAGTAGTTTCGGGTTAACAATATCGTGTATAATCATTGGATCTGTGATATAACGCTGTTTAGTGAGCTAACATTTTTTGGAATGGTAACTTGCTAAATGTGGCTATGTGAGAGCGACCCGTACTAAGCATAGTATTGACGTTGTCCAGGTTTATATAATTATCTTAGTTCATTTGCGCTAGGTTTAGAAAAGTTATTTCATGTGTTGCTCTACAGCGAATAATTGAACATTTGGGTATTTTGAACCGAGTCTGTTAGATTAGTTTAGTGAATCGTAACATCTTTGTTGAACTTGCATGTTTTTTCTCTGCTATCCTTATTTCGTAGGGAAAATCTATATATTTAGATTCTCTAATCTTTCATACTTATATTAACTCATTCTTCATTCTAACCCTCCTATCCAAAATATCAATATATTTTATTTTCTTCTTTTGTCTTCCTTATTGATCTTTAGAGCTAGTCCTTCCCTATGAGATCGATATCTTTTAAAACTACATTGTAACTGTATACTTGCAGTTATCATCATTTTTCTATTTGATAAGAGGTACTGACAACAACTATACTTTACGCGAACAAGTTTTTGGCATCATTAATATATAGCCAAACTCTTTGCGAAAAAGTTATTAAACTTATCAGTAGAAAAGTGGCGAACACCTCTCTGACAAAAGGTTTGATAAAATGTTTGTCACTATGTCCATTTTTTTGTGGTTTCCTTCTAGTTTGAATCCCAGTCTATAAGTGCTATTAGAGCCTGAGTCTATGTTGAACTCGGGGATGCCCTGAAGTTTAGCACCTTGATCTAAACCAGGGATAAACCTCTACTTCTTCATATACTTAGATATCCATTTGGGCATGTACTTTTCATAAATAATGAAAGGTGGATCCACTTCATCAATTTCATCTTCTTCCCCAATCATAACAACTTGAAATCCACTAGAGGGAGGTGACTCATTTTCTAATAATGCCACGGTGGACTGAGCATCAGCAATAATGCTTATGACCTTTCCATTGAGAGGGAACTTGACTTTTTGGTGGAGGGTAGATTGGAAACCACCAAGATGATGAAACAACGAACATCCAAGGAGCAAGGAAAAGGTAATCAGAATATTGATCACAGTGAAAGTGACCATTGACTTTACTAGTCTCACTTCAACCTCTACTTTAGAAGTTCCTACAACATTCCTTTTAGAGTCATCATATGCTCGAATCATGGTGGTTCTCTTCAAAGCTTCTTCACTCAACCCCAAGGTCGGTAATATGTTGAGTGGATAGATGTTCAAAGCTGAACTATCATCGACCATCACACATGGCATCTCTCTATCTAAAACCTTCACCCTTATGTAAATTGCCCGATTGTGCTTCCTACCCTCTGGTGGTAGCTCTTCATCTCCAAAGGTCAACCCTGATGTATCTTTAAGTGTATTAACTAACATGCAACAAGTAACCTCGGGAGAGGCTAAGGGTGATACCTCCATCTCGTTTAACTTTTGGATTAAAGCGGCCCTATGATCTTGTGATACTAGTAATAAATCCCAAAGGCTAACTTTAGCATTGGTGTTCTTCAACTATGTCACAATTATATTCTTTGGTAGAGGTGGAGGAGCCATAACAATCCCATTCTTAATTGCAGGAGCCTATTGTTGTGGTGGTGTTGGTGAATAAAAGCGACCACTTCTTATAACTTGGTTCACCATCCTATCTTGGCTTACTGCAGTCTTATACTCATCTTCTGAATTATAATTTGATAGAATTGCTAGTGCTTTTCCCCTTGGATCCAGTGATTGAATATTCAAATGTTGCACTTGAATCTCTGATTGACTGCTTGAACCCTAAACCTTTTCTGTAATAGAGACCAGTTGAACACCTAGATTTGCCTGGGAAATCTAAGCAAATATCACATTTTCAGTGAGCCTAGATTGTAGCATGTTAACTAGATTTGCAAAATTCAGTAACGGATTGTTCTGGGTGTTGGCTTTCTTAGGCTCTTCCAATTTCCCTTCTTTGATCAGCCTTTGTACATCAATGTGTAGCCTGTAGCATCTATCAGTTTGATAACCAATAGTTACATGGTATGAACAGAAATTTTCTCAATCCTTAGCCTCTAAGGGTAAAAATATCCTGGATATTAACATAAGCCATGGAGAACTCATCCTCACAACCGGGTCATTTGGTTGTCTTTTATATCTCAAAGTCGGAGTTCGAACATGAATCACTTGCTACGAAAAATTTGGTAATATATATCATCATTGGGCTAGGGCGGACCATGCTCACACTCATCTTTACGATTAAGTAAATACACTTTTGAATACCTTGAAAAATCATCAAATAAAAGTAATATAATACTTTTTACCACCTCTAGATATGGTATTTTTCAAGTCTCCCAAATCAGAATGTATTAAACTTAGTATTTCTGATTATCTTTGAATTAATTTAAAAGGCTTCTTAGTTTGTTTTGCCTCAACATATATTTCACACTTTTGATCATAAGAAAATTTAGGATTAGATATTAAACCACTAGAATTTAAAAGCTTTAAGTAACGCAAACTAGCATGTCCTAATATAGCATGCCATACATCATAAGAATCAACCATATAAGCAGAATTACGAGCATTATTATTATTGATAATTTCGAAAACATTGAGAATAAACAAACCATGATTAAAATAATCTTTTCCGACAAACATATTATTCTTGGTCATGATGACCTAATCGAACTCAAAAGCTACCTTCACACCATTTTTACCGAAAAGGCCAACAGAAACCAAATTTATTCTAATATTTCGAATATTTAGCACCTCATTAAGTGCTAATATTGAGAAGAACTTTTCCCTTTCCATGAACTTGAGCAGTTCGGGAATCACCAAGATAAATAATTTCTTCTCCACTATTAATTGGAGTAGAGGACTTGAACGCATTTTTATTCGCACATATGTGCCTCGTAGCGTTATAGTCCATTACTCACTCATTCACATCAGTCACCAAATTCACCTCTGATATGACCACAACAATTATATCATCTGCTTCAACCAAATTAACACTTGGTTTGGTAGGTTTGTCATTATTCCTCGCTCACTTCCTACACTGAGGAGCATGATGGCCTGGTTTCCCACACACAAAGCAATTCCCTTATTTTTTGTAGGCTTTATCTTTCTTGGGTTTGTAACAATGTTTAGAATCATACCTCTTCCCTTATTGAGGATTGGCCTCCACAAGGTTCGCCTTAGAGACAATCTCCTTTCCTTTAGCAGCCTTTAGCTCCTTCCATCTTGCATCTTCAATGACAATATGAATAATCAACTCTTTAAGGGAAAATGTCGACTGCTCATGTTTAAGACACTGCTTGTAAGCACTCCAAGAGGGTGGTAACATTTCAATTAGAACACCTGCAATAAACTCATCAGGAAGAATGATATTTTCCAATTTCAAATTTTTAATGAGTCGATGATTCTTAGTGAGTTGGATCTGGATGTCCTTGTCCTCCACCATTTCACATTTGCAATATTTTCTAGTTACAAATTTTTTCTTGCCAACATCCTGATCAGTATATTTGGTAATCAAGGATTCCCAAATGTCTCTAGCCTCTTTCTTAGAGTAGTAAACATTGAATAGATCACCAGATAGAATATGAAGAATACTCTGCTTACAGACCTTGTTAGTATAAACCCAACTAGCAACTTGACCAGGGGGCTCTGTTGGAGCGGCATCTGTGAGCGCAATTGCTAAATTGTGCATCTCAAGAAGAGAGAAAAGCCTTTGTTGCCATCGTTTGAAATTGTCACCATTTAAAACTTCAATTCTTGACTGATAAGTGTATAATTACACTTATTATCTTGATATTTTCAATTATAAAATGAAATGGTTTAGAGTCATTTTATACTTCATATAAAAGATTTCATGTGGTATGTAGTTGTTTTTTATGCAAGTGCAGAAACTATGTGAATCTTGGGAGTAAAATGATCAAAGATGAAATTCTATGTAAAAAGAGTGAAAAAGGTGTAAAAAGATGCATGGAATACAAAGAATTGGCTTAGGATCGAAGTTGTCAAAGGTCGGCAAAGTTGCAAAGAGAAATCATGAAGAAAAGTAGATGTCACGATCATGACACCCATTCGTGGTCGCGACTTGTCATTCTTCACATACAGAAAGTTACCAATCAATGTTCATGATCGCGACATGCATGTTGCGCTCGTGACTTGTGACAATTTTTGGTCAACTCTTCTCAACTACCAACCGCCGGATAAAACAATCAGCCGCCATTAACTGTCAAATGAAAAGACACCTTTTAGAAGCATTCCAATCACAAAAAGGTGCCTCTCCATTGTAGATGAGGATGAAACCTTGCATCCAATCACATTGAAGTGATGCAACCCTTCACCAACAGACATGACTCTTCATTTGAATAGACGTAACCCTTTGCACTCTATAAATAGAGTCCCAAACAAACCAATTTCATGTAATGTGTGGTGGATGATATACAGTGATAGTTGAAAACGTGTATGCATAGATAGAGAGTGAAAATTATCTAGATTTCTCTAGTTCAAAGTGTTAATGAGAAAAATGTATAATTGATTCGATTCATATTTCGATCACTAGATTTTTCCACAAATTCGAGCGATTGTTGTATGAGTGTAATTGCAAAGCACTTATCAATAAAAGTTTCTATTCTTCAACATTCATTTATTCGATATTCACAAAGAATAGCATCCTAACGGAGGTTCTGTACGAGTCGAGACCGAATTCAAAGTAGACGTAGGAATTGAGGGAATTGACGACTCCCATTAAAAGAGTGGATACGGTTTGATCAACTTTTGCTTTCACTTGCATACCTTACAAATTTACTTTGTTTTCTACTTATACTTTCTATTTCGAAGTTTATGATATGTCTATATGTCATAACAAGTATTTCATCTTACATCTCTTATATTAATGAAGTTATGACTTTAAGAGTGATTTCGGGGTTAACAAGATTGTGTATAATCACTGGATCTATTATTATAATGCTGTTTAGTGAGCTAACATTTTTGGAGTGCTAACTTGCTAAATATGACTATGTGAGAGTGACCCGTACTAAGCATAGTATTATTGTTATCTAGGTTTTTATAAGTGTCATAATTCGTTTAACCTAGATTTAGAAAAGTCATTTCATGTGTTGCTCTATGGTGAATTATTGAATATTTGGACGTCTAGAACCGAGTTTGTTAAAGTTATCTAGTGTATGAAATATTCTTGATGATTTTGCATGTTTTTCTCTACTATACTTGCTCTTAGGAAATATCTATATAGTTTACATTTTCTCTAATCTGTTCATCTGTCCACCATTTCAAAACCCTATAATTTATTTTATTTTCTTTTATTCCGTAACTCTAGTTGGTCCTTAGAACTAAATTCATTCCCTGTGGGATCGATATCTTTTAAAACTACATCGCAACTATATACTTGCAGTTATCATCATTTTTCTATTTGATAAGCGGTAGTGACAACACCTGTTCGTATTTAGAACTTTTATCTTATCAGTAGAAAAGCGGGGAACAAGTTTTTGACACCATTACTGGTTATAAGTCTTTCAGAACGAGTATAGTCAAAATCTTGCAAATAAATTTTTACCACCATTGCCGGGGAAGGTGAGTGCGTTCTGGAGATCAAATTACCGGAGAATGGGCAATTATATTTATGTGTCAATAGATTTATATATTTTTGACTTTAAGTATTTATATTTTGTTATTAATATATTTTTCTTGCTTATTCATTGAGTTTTCTTTCTAGCATGTGCATGCCAAGTACCCGTAGTTCGAGAGAAAGTTTGGCATCTTTCGAATCAGAAATAGAATGATTTGGTAAGAGCAGAAAACAATTTGTATGTGTTTTAAGTTAGTGTTGTTTTAAAATAAAAGAAAAGAACAAAATTTTTTAGATTTTAAACATATAACGATCGCGACCTACATCGCGCTCGTGAATATAGTTGTCAAAACATTCTGTTTCTGTATGGAGAAAGTCAAGATTATGACTATATTTCACGATCGCGAAATGTGCAATTTCATAGCAGTTATTGCTGTGACGACTTTATTTCTAACGGTTACAAATCAAATATATCCGTTGAAACGGCAATAATTACCCTATTTCCTATATATATAACTATTTTCCTAGTTGATTTTCCCAAATCAATCACTCTTTTACACAACGACTATCTCTTTCAAAGTATTTTCTCTATATTTCCCAAATCACAACACAAATCCTTTCTTTCCAATTCTTGAATTCAATTTCAATGGCTCCCAAGAAATCAGTAGCAACCAAGGAAAATAATAAGTTGGTTAATCAACAAACCAAATATGGATGTCCTTTTCCCATCTACGGTGAAGAAGAAGTTGAGCGATACACGAGGATGAAGAACTTTGATATCCAAGGTACACTCTTCTATGATCCTACGTTTGCGATTGATGCTGGGATTCATGCGAAAGTAGAGGAATATTTTTCATTATTTAGGTTGGAAAACTTTGTAAATATGCGCTTTTCGTTTAACGAGGAATGGGTCCTCGAGTTTTTGGTCACTGTTAAAGAGAATGGGAATTTATTGAAAAGGAAATTTAGGAATGTAGGGGAGGAGTATAAGTTTACTTTAAAGGATTTGATTGAGTTGTTTGGTTTAGGAGAAACCTATGAAGAAATAGAAAAGGAAGAAGATTATGATTTAATGAATGTTTGGACTGAGCTAATGGGATTGGATTGATACGATGTCAAGAACTTGTCCAACAAGAACATTCAGAGCAACAGTCTTCTGTACCTCCACAAGTTTATTTCTCAAAGTCTATTCTTAAGACATGAAACTACAAAAGTGTCGATGAAAGATTTGGTTACATTGGAGTGCACGGTTTCACAATTAAGACCAAAGTTTCCGATGTACATTTTGGAATCCATCACTAGTCTGACTACACATAAAAAGGCTAGAGTTGGAGGGGCAAATACAATCTGTAGAATTATTTTGGGAGCAAAGAACCAACTACCGTACCGTTATAGTCCTCGAGAGAAATTCAACTTTATGGGAGGGATTTACATGAAGAGAGAAGGAATAGTTAAGAAGGAAGAAGGAAATTTTACGTTTTTACCATATGGAGTAAGGGTTAGAAAGCTGAGACCAACAACAGAATCTACTGCTCGAGAGAATTAACCCGACGAAGAAATTGAGGAAGTTCCAATCGAAAGTAGTGAAGCAAGACAAACCTCTGGAAGTACACATGCCAATGAAGATACTTGGAGAGGAAAGTTCGTCAATGATGTCAATAAAGCTTGTCTTGATATTGCTTCTATACAACAAGATGTTTGTTGTTCGCCACTTTTCTATTGATAAGTTTAATAACTTTTTCGCAAAGATTTTGGCTATATATTAATGGTGCTGAAAATTTGTTCATGTAAAGTATAGGTGTTGTCAATACTAGTTATCAAGATAGAAAAATGATGATAACTGCAAGTATACAGTTGCAATATAGTTTTAAAAGATATCGATCCCACAGGGAAGGACCAGCTATAAAGATCAACAAGGAAAAAGGAATGAAGAAAATAAAATAAAATAATTTGAAGTTTTGGATAGGAGGATTAGAATGAAGAGTGGATAGATATATGTATGGAAGATTAGAGATTCTAATATGAAATAAGTATAGCAAAGAAAACATGCAAGTTCAACAAAGTTATTACGTTCACTGAACTAATCTAACATAATCGGTTGTAGACACTCAGATTTTCAATGATTCACTGAAGAGCAACACATGAAATGACTTTGCTAAATCTAGCGCAAATGAATCAAGACAATTATATAAACCTAGACAACAATATTACTATGCTTAGTACAGGTCACTCTCACATAACCACATTTAGCAAGTTATAATTCAAAAAATGTAAGCTCACTAAACACCGTTAAAATCACAGATCCAGTGATTATACGCAATCTAGTTAATCTCGAAACTACTCTTAAAGTTAACTCCAAAGCATATAACTTGATTAATATAAAAGACTTAACACAAAATACGAATTATGACACATAGATATATCATAAACTTCGAAATAGAAAGTATAAGTAGAAAGCAAAGCAAAGTTGTAAGGTATGCAAGTGAAAGCTAAAGTTGATCAAACCGTATCCACTCTTTAATGGGAGTCGTCAATTCTTTCAATTCCTGCGTCGACTTTGAATTAGATCTCGGCCCGTACAGAACCTCCGCTTGGATGCTATTCTTTGTGAATATTGAACAAACGAATATTGAACAAACGAATATTGAAGAATGATAACTTTTATTGATAAGTGATTTGTAAGTACACTTATACAACAATCGCTTGAATATATAGAGAAATCTAGTGATCGAAACAAGGATTCGAATCACTTAAATATTTTCTTGCTAACACTTATTAACGTAGCGAAAACTAAATATTTTATTCTCTATCTACACACAATATACGTAACCCTATAATTTAACTCTAATGCTGCACTCCATTCCACGAAATTGGTGAGGTTTACAACCCTATTTATAGAGTTCGAAGGGTTGCGTCTATCCAAACGAAGAGTTGAGTCCATTTGCAAGATTGCATCACTTCATTGTGATTGGTTGAGAAGCTTCAATCTTATCCACAATGGATAAGCACCTTTTCATGACTGGTTGACTTCTGTTAAGTTTCTTTTCGTTGGTAGTTGATGGCAGTTGATCGCTCTTATCTGGCTGTTGGTAGTTAAGAAGATTTAACCAGAAAACCGTCCAAGTCATGACCGTGATATACAAGTCAAGACCGTGAATATTTGTTTGATAATTTTATGCTTCAGAAGTGTACAAGTCGCGACCGTAAATTGTGTTTTTCTTCAAAATTCTTCTTGTAACTTTACCAATCTTTGATAGCTTTGATCCTAAGCCAAATCTTTAAGTTCCACACATCTTTTTGCACCTTTTTCACTCTTTTTACATAGAATTCCACTTTAGATCATTTTACTCTCAAGATTTACCTAGTATCTACATTTGCACCAAAAAGAACTACATACCACGTGAAATCTTTTATATGAAGTATAAAAATGACTTAAATTATAGTGTTTAGTGTGTAAAATTATATAGATAATAGGTGTAATTATACACTTATCATTCGTCAACTTACACAATCCAAATTTCTTTGAACCGTAAGTTGAATTCATACTTCAGGATGAAGAATTTGGATATCTCACCAAGTCCTCCAGATTCAAGTTCGGTTGGTTGAAAATGGGTTCAATTTCTTTTTCTTTTTATTTTTTTTCATTTGTGTATTTTTCATATTTGTTTTTCATTTTTAATAAAATGTCTCACAATGAGGACATTGTGTTCTTTAGTATGGGGGGGCATTTGTAAAAATCCCCAAAATCCAAAAAAAATTGAATAAATTAAAAAAATTGAAGAATGAAAAATTTCTTGATTTTTTGTTATTTATACATTATCCATACCTATGCTATACTAACATATGTTCCAAGGCTATTGTGAGTGTTAGGTATTACAAGTTTGATGTTAGTGCAAATTTCGAACAAGTTGTTTCGAGTATGAGCGCACGTTGAAAGTGTGAGCGCTTCATAGCACAACATTTAGCATTTGGCAAGGATGAGTGGTGAATAACATTCAAGAGCAAAATTCTAAGTATGTTTTGATATATAATTTCAATGCAACATGAATTAGTATAAGTTATATAATTTTAGTTTAAGGCTACCGATAAGTTAGCAGTGGAGTAATATCTAGTAGTGTTCTTACTATGAATTTTATATGCTATTCTTGAATACATCCTATAAGTATTGAGTGTGTTTAAAGTGTTGGGAAATTATAGCCATAATACTTTGAAAGGGATCAATAAAGGATGAGGGTATTGAGAGAAAAAAATCAAAAGAAAGAGAGGATAACCAATGAGTTATGCAAAAGGTGAGGAATGGTATGGAGCAGAAACTGCAACCATTCAATGAGTGAAAAAAGAAAAGTAGCATAGTATGAAAAATGGGTACAAAGCACAAACCTATACTTCAAAAACACATGCTTAAAAGAAAAAAATGAGAGAAAGTGGTATGGAGCATAAAATGCAACCACTAAAAAAAGGGGAGAGTGGTATGGAGCATAAAATGCAACCACTAAGAGTGTTTTAGCTTCCTAGGTTACCTAAAAATGCCTTGAGATCAATCTTTTCAAAGTGTGCTCCCTTTGTCCTTAATACTTTATACTATGCTTAAGAGAAGGAAATATTTGAGTGAGCATATAACGCTTATATGAAGACGCAATTCAGTTGACCCTCCACTAAGAGCAAAGGTATGCAACTAAATTATATAAATTGCACATTACTAATTTGTGGGAAATTTTGAACTTTTACTTGAATCTTATGCAACGTGGGAATGTGGTACTCACTACAATAGTGTTTCACCAAATGAGGTACGAACATGAATTACTATTTTATACACTTCTGTTGTGTTTACCTTGAGGACAAGGCAAAAGTTAAGTGTGGGGGTGTGATAAGTGTATAATTAGACTTATTATCTTGATATTTTCAATTATAAAATGATATGGTTTAGAGTCATTTTATACTTCATATAAAAGATTTCATGTGGTATGTAGTTGTTTTTCATGCAAGTGCAGAAACTAGGTGAATCTCGGGAATAAAATGATCAAAGAGTGAAAAAGGTGCAAAAAGATGCGTGGAATACAAGGAATTGGCTTAGGATCGAAGTTGTCAAAGATTAGCAAAGTTGCAAAGAGAAATCATGAAGAAAAGTACATGTCACGATCGTGACATCCATTCGCGGTCGCGACTTGTCATTCTTTACAAACAAAAAGTTACCAACCAATGTTCACGATCGCGACATGCATATCGCGCTCATTAGTTGTGACCGTTTTTTATCAACTCTTCTCAACTACTAACCGCTGGATAAAAACGATCAACCTTCATCAACCGTCAAACGAAAAGTCACCCTTTGGAAGCAGACCAATCACAAAAAGGTGCCTTTCCATTGTAGATGAGGATGAAATCTTGCATCCAATCACATTGAAGTGATGCAACCTTCGCCAATGGACACGACTCTTCGTTTGGATAGATGCAACCCTTCTCTCTCTATAAATAGAGTCCCAAACCAACCAATTTCGTGTAATGTGTGGTGGATGATATACAATTATAGTTGAAAACGTGTATGCATGGATAGAGAGTGAAAATTGTCTAGATTTCGCTAGTTCAAAGTGTTAGTGAGAAAAATGTATAAGTGATTCGATTCTTATTTCGATCACTAGATTTCTTCACAAATTCGAGCGATTGTTGTATGAGTGTAATTGCAAAGCACTTATGAATAAAAGTTTCTATTCTTCAACATTCATTTATTCGATATTCACAAAGAATAATTGTTGGGACAATAACTGTTGAGAAAAATAGCTGTTGAACATTAT
>CATIWQ010398942.1:0-12850 GCA_949673415.1 Euphorbia schlechtendalii
CATACATACATACATACATACATACATACATACATACATACATACATACATACATACATACATACATACATATATATATATATATATATATATATATATATATATATATATATATATATATATATATATATAAAAAGCCAGCTGCATATGGGAAATTCTTATAAATTGAGGGGCATATTTTCAACTTCAGGGAAGCGGATTTTTAAAGAAATAAATTCTTTTTCTCTTGATGAAGCGATCCGAAAAGTTTAGAAAAACGTATTTTTCCTCTCGAGAAAGATGGGTGAATTTTTACTGAAAAGAATATTTTTTTTGACAAAATAATTTCAACTTTTTTACAACAATTCTTATCTTTCTTTTCTATAATTATATTCAGATCCAAAACACATTTGGGTTTTGAATTTAATTATTTTCAAATTAATTTGCTTTCATCTTTTTCTCAAAAATACTCAGATATTCTCGAACCTAAAACAAATTTAGAGTCCGAGTCAGAATAATTTTTGATAAAAATAACATATTTTCACACAACAATGAACAAGGAACGTTCTCGGGGATCAAACGGATACGCGAAGTGGAATCACACTAAAAGGGTAAGCCTCTGAATTCCTAGAATGCTCTTTCTTGTGTCTTACATTGTTATATTTATTTTTCTTTTCTTCTAAATTCTGAGACGAACTCGATCTTCGTCTTTGACTTAAGATTTATTTTATTCCTTTAAATTGTATTTTATTAACTCTTTTTATTTATTTATTTATTTTTCATTTTATTTATTTTATTATGTAATTTTCTTTTATGCTTTTAATTAATTTTTTAATTTATCTTATGATGGAATTTATCCAATGTACAAGTTAGATTACCCCCACGAAGGGAAAAAAAAAATTCCCGGAACAGACCTCACCTTTTGCAATGTGAGCATTTTCACTAATTAAAATGAGCAACCTACGTATTAATAAAATGAATCATTTTATTTCTAAATAAGAAATTTTTAATCTTCGATGTTTTAATTAGGCCATATGAGACTCGCCAAAATCAAATCGAACATACGTGTAAATATTCATGTTGTGTTATACCCTGTGCTAATCTTTGTGGATGCAGGTAGATTAGGTTAGATGTATGCCTAGGATTTTATTTTCATTTGGGGATTGCAAATATTTTTACGGAAATGTAATTAATAGATTAGGTGGGCGGTTGCATCCCTCAAGGTTTTGTAATCTTAACCTTTACTTTTCCGCATTTATTTATCACTTTATGTATGGATTTATTACTTTCCACATACGAGTTGAATCATACATTGCAAACTCAAAAACGACATAAGTATGAATATGCACAATTAAGAAATACGGTTTTCTTTAGATGTAATATAATGTGATCCAATAAGAAGTAAGCAACTTGTCTTGGACTCGAATATCTGTGTCTTAGTGGGCCGTCCCCCGGACTTTAAGCCTCACAAGACTTTAAATCTTGGAAGAGCTAATCCAGGTGGCGACTCTACACTAAGAGATGGTGGATTCGGGTTTTGACTAATCTAAAATGTTTTTCACTTTCTCTTTCAAACCTTCTAGGTCCCTGACCCGGTAATTTTATTTTCACCAAAAATACATCGGTGGACCGCTCCTCTTATCAACGCACTCTCGGTCCATCGCTTTCAGTGTCGTCCGCTCACAATGACGACTCTGTTGGGGATTTTTCTTAAACTTTTTTCAAAGGTTTAGATTTTGGATACGTGCCTAAAATTATTGATCACAATATTCCATATTTTCTTAATTATGACATATTCCTAATAACACATTGCAATAGAGGGGATTAGCCAGTAAGTTTAAAGTACCCTATTACAACAAAGCTTTCTCTTATACTAATCTGCCTCCCTAAGAAAAGATAGTACTTGAGAAGGTGGAGCACTTGTTGCAATATCGCATGTACCTCCCTTGTTAGAACCCATTTGGGGAGAGGCTTGGAGTGTATTTTAGTGCAACAAGAACCTTCTACATCAGCAACCCATTTACAAACCTCATGTAAATAAACCATATGCATTTTCCCTAGGTTGTTACCCAACAAATGATCATGCATTATATTTTCTTGCAGGTGCGCTCATTAGTATCCTTGTGGTATTAAGATGAACCAAACTTAGGATAGAGATTAGCCAAAAAGCCTATGCGCAAGATTTGTATGGTTGGAAGTTGGATGTTGCATGCTATGCTACGTGTTTACTACTTTCGAGTCATCATGTATTGTACAAATATGTCATGCTAACCATGAATCTTAATGTAGACACTTGAACGCACATGCTCGTGATATTAAAATAAATTAAAATGAACATGCTATGTTCATCATCATGAAACCAAATCGGTGTCGCATACACTTAGGATTAGTCAACACTCAAGATCGTGTCACACTAGGCCAACATAAATCAATTAGAATCATGAAGCATCATTTACCCCTTTTCAACAAGATGTCCACTTGACATCCGACTCTTAGCCCGTGCGAGGCGAACATACCCTCATTGTTGTGGGATGTCCACTTAACGTCTAACCCTTAGCCCATACAGGGAGAACATACGTTTATACCCAAATTTTGACGTGACATCCACTTGACATCAAAGACTTAGCCCACACGAGACAATAACATATCCCACAAATTGCATATAAGATGTCCACTTGACATTCAACTCATAGCCCACACGGGCAATCACACATACCACAAATCCCAAACGGGGCAAATACCTACCCAAATCATTTTTTCCATATCACGTGATGTCCCGGCTGACATCCAAACCCAAGCCCACACGAGGCAAACTTACTTCAAAAAACCCTACCTTACCAATATTCGAGGTATTCCACTCACCCGAATTATCCTCCAGCAAAGGGTAATAACTCATGCATCACCACATACCCTCTTTATAATGATTTCCACACTAGCATCCGAGACTCTGCCCTAATTGGGAAATAGAACCAAAACATCCATTTATGGCTACATACAATAGTTATTTTCATGCACTTTGAACTTTACGTAATTTTATCAAGGTATGTCGCACAGCTTACCCAAAATTAATTCAACCTTTTCGTTTCATGAGATCTAGTCATAGTACGAAATCTCAAATTATTGACCTATTACCACACAGGTAACTTGGTCACCTCAACACATTTACAATACATCATTCTTGTTACGTTGCCCCATGGGCAGTGTGCGGATCTCAAACCCACCCCTAAGGGTTGGGCTTTCATTTTCGCATTTTTTATCACCTTATCTAACGAACAACATAGTTTGGTTCAAGTGGATTGACAAACATACTATTTATCTCAAATCATGGCACGTTAACCCTTTGTGAATGTAGCCATAACATTAACATCTCACACACTTTTCACATCATGAATCGCATCATGAATCTTACATGCATGGTCTGATCTTCTACTTATGATTGAAAGGGATTAGAAAAGGCCTGCTCATCGCTTGGTTCACATTTCTTCGATCTTGGCTAGTTAGGAGGGGATTCCACACACTGACTCAAGTGAAGACTCAAGTTTAGATTCGGATTCAGTTTAGCGTGCATCTATTTATAGCATGGCTGATCTGTGAGATGATAAGTGCATAATTACACTTATTATCATGATATTTTCAATTATAAAATGATATGGTTTAAAGTCATTTTATACTTCATATAAAAGATTTCACGTGGTATGTAGTTGTTTTTTTATGAAAGTGTAGAAACTAGGTGAATCTTGAGAGTGAAATAATCAAAGATGGAATTCCATGTAAAAAGTGTGAAAAAGGTGCAAAAAGATGTGTGGAACATAAGGAAATGGCTTAGCATTGAAGCTGTTAAAGATCGGCAAAGTTGCACGAAGAAACATGAAGAAAAACATTATTCATGATCGTGACACCCATTCGTGATCGCGACTTGTCTCTCTTCACAAGCAGAAAGTTTCTAACCAATAGTCACTATTGTGATATGTGATTCGTGATTGCGACTTGTGACGGTTATTGGTCAACTCTTCTCAACTACCAAATGCCAGATAAAAATGATCAACCGCCAACAACTACCATCAACTACTAGATAAAAAGATACCTTTTTTAAGTCAACCAATCATGAAAAGGTGCCTTTCCATTGTGGATGACGATGAATCTTTGCATCCAATCATATTGAAGTGATGCAACCCTTCGTCAATGAACACGACTCTTCTTTGGGATAGACGCAACCTTTCGTACTCAATAAATAGGGTTCAAATCACACCAATTTCGTGAGTAACATACATGGTGGGAAATGTATAGTAGCAGGTATGCATAGATAGAGAGTGAAAATTGTATAGATTTCGGTAGTTCAAAGTGTTAGTGAAAAAAATGTTTAAGTGATTCAATTCGTATTTCAATCACTAGATTTCTCCACAAATTAGAGCAATTGTTGTATGAGTGTAATTGCAAAGCACTTATCAATAAAAGTTTTCGTTCTTCAACATTCATTTGTTCAATATTCACAAAGAATAGCATCCTAGCGGAGGTTCTGTACGAGTAGAGACCGAATTCAAAGTAGACGCAGGAATTGCAGGAATTGACAACTCCCATTAAAAAGTGGATACGGTTTGATCAACTTCAGCTTTCACTTACATACCTTACAACTTTACTTTATTTTCTACTTATACTTTCTATTTCGAAGTTTATGATATGTCTATGTGTCATGACGAGTATTTTGTATTGCGTTATTTATATTAATCAAGTTATATACTTTTGAGTTGACTTTAAGAGTGATTTCGAGGTTAACAAGATTGTGTATAATCACCGGATGTGTGATTATAATGTTGTTTAGTGAGACAACATTTTTTGAATGGTAACTTGCTAAATATGGCTATGTGAGAGCGACTCATACTAAGCATAGTATTATTGTTATCCAGGTTTTTATATGGGTCATAATTCGTTTACCCTAGATTTAGAAAAGTCATTTCATGTGTTGCTCTTTGATGAATTATTGAATATTTGAGCGTCTAGAACCAGATTTGTTAAAGTTATCTAGTGTACAAAATATTCTTGAAGATTTTGCATATTTTTCTCTACTATACTTGTTATTAGGAAATATCTATATAGTTTACATCTTCTCGAATCTATTCATGCATCTGTCTATTTATCAGTCTACCATCCAAACCCTCCAATACAAATTATCTTATTTCATTTGTTCCGTAACTCTAGTTGGTCTTTAGAACCAAATTCCTTCCTTGTGGGATCGATATCTTTTAAAACTACATCACAACTGTATACTTGTAGTGATAAAAAATTTTCTATTTGATAATCAGTATTGACAACACCTATTCGTATTAAGAACTTTTATATTATCGGTAGAATAGTGGAAAACAAGGTTTTTGGCATCATTTACGAAGATAACTACTACGAAACGAGTATAGTCAAAACCTTGTGAACAAGTTTTTTGCGCCGTTGCCGGGGAAGGCAAGTGCATACTAGAGATCAAATTGCCAGAGAACGAGAAATTATATTTATATTATATGTCAATTAGATTTATTTTTATTTTTGGTTTAAAGTTATATTTTGTTATTAACATATTTTTCTTGCTTATTAATTGAGTTTTCTTTCTAGCATGTGCATGTCAAGTACACATAGTTCAGGAGAAAGTTTGGCATCTTTCAAATTAGAAATAGAATGATTTGGTAGGAGAAGAAAACGGAAAAATAGGAGACAAAGAAGAAGGATGGCTGAAGAAGAACAACAAAATGAAGATCAACCTCAACCAAGGCTCATGGATTATGTCATTCCGACCATCAACGGTAACAATCAGGGAATTGCTAGACCACCCATTAATGTAAATTAGTTTGAAATCAAGCCTGCATTATTTCAAATGTTGAGCAATAATATGAAAATCCGAATGCTCACATTGTAAACTTTCTAGAAATTTGTGATACTTTCAAAATGCACAATGTTCTTGAAGAAGTAGTTAAACTTCGCTTATTTCCATTTACGGTCCATGATAAAAAAGTTTGGTTGAATTCATTACCCCTAAATTCAATCACCACTTGGAATCAATTAGCCCAAGCCTTTCTGACTAAATATTTTCCCTTAGCCAAAACCGTAAGACTCATTAAAGAAATCACTTCTTTTACTCAAAAGGATAGTGAATCCTTATACGAAGCCTAGGAATGTTATAAGGAACTTCAGCGAGTTTGTCCTCATCATGGTTTACCCAAAATGTAATTCTGCAAACTTTCTACAATAGAATAAATCATGAACAAGAGGAGCGATTGATGCTATGGCTGCAGGATCTCTTATGAAGAAAACTAGTCAAGAAGCCTTTGATCTTTTGGAAGATATGGCAAATAACAATAGTATCTGGCTAGTGGATAGAGCACAAGTAAGTACTAATATTCTTACTCATTCGCATGTTGCATCCACATCTTCTAGTTTAGTTGAAAAGGTTATGAATTAGACCCTATTTCTATTATACAAGATCAAATATCTGCATTATCTCATAAGATGGATAATATGCATATAAGTAAGAGTAATCCTTTAACATGTGAAAATTGTGGCCAAATAGGACACACAGCTTTTGAGTGTAACTTTAACCCATGTGTAGGGAGTAATTAAGTTATATTCAATGTCAAGGGAATTCTTATAGCAATAATGGAAATAATTATAGGAGTTATAATTATAAGTATGGTGATAATCAACAAAAGAATTATCAGAGTAATGATAGAATAGGACAATTGGCAAGTAAGATAAACAAATTTCTAGAAGGAGTTTGTAATAAGCAATCAGAGTCTGAGAAATGTTACAAGAAGTTAGAAAATAAGATGGATCAAATTTTAAGAATCAATCATCTTCTATTCATAATTTGGAAATACAAGTTGGTCAATTAGCGAATATTATTCCATCTAGAAGAAAAGGCCATTTACCTAGTAACATGGAAGGAAATCCTAAGGAAAATGTGCATGCTATAGCCCTTCATAGTGGTAAATTACTAGATAAAACAAATCCTTCTGGTATGCTTACTAATGATGTTGTTTAAGTACCAGATGATTATCTGAGTAAATCCTATGATAAAGTAGGAGTGGATGAACAACCTAATTCTGGAATTGTTAATCCCCCTCAACCGCCATTTCCACAAAGAATGAAGAAGAAGAATGAGGATAAGCAATTCATCGAGTTTATCAACAAACTTAAAGGTTTAAAAATCAATCTTTCATTCATTGAAGCCACTACCCAAATTCCAAACGACGGTAAGTTTATTAAAGAACTTTTATCTCGTAAACATAGTTTAGAAGGAATATCAAAAGTATCTTTAACTGAAGATTGTAGCAAAATAATAACTGCTACAATGCCCACTAAACTTAAAGATCCAGGAAGTTTCACAATATCGTGTAAACTTGGAAACATTTCCTTTCCAAAATGTTTATGTGATCTTGGAGCTAGTATAAATCTTATATCTTTATCGATCTTCAAAGAATTGAAGCTTGATGATGAAGTTAAAAGGATAAATATGGTCTTGCAATTGGCTAACCAGTCTATTAAATATCCTTATGGCATGATTGAAGAAGTGCTAGTTAAAATGGATAAGTTTGTTTTTCTGACAAACTTTGTTGTGCTAGATTTTGCATATCACGAAAAGTGCCCTATAATTTTAGGAAGACCTTTTATGCATACTGGCAAACCATTGATAGATGTGTCGGAAGGAAAAATTAAGTTAAGGATAGGTGACAATACTGTTGAATTTAACATCGATAAGGTTGATAAATACCCAATGGATGAAGATATATGCATGAAACTTGACTTGATTGATGCTTGCATCCAAGAAGTTGTTAAGTTAGATTTCATCCATGAATATGAAGTAAAGGGGTTGAAAAACTCTATTGGTCTTTAAATCTCTTATGTTTTCCAAAAATATATATGTATATAGTATTATATAGTAGTATAATTCTAATGTTTGTATTTTAAGTTAGTGTGGTTTTAAAATAAAAGAAAATTTGTTTGGATTTTGAACATATCACGATAGTGACTTATATGGCACTCGTGAATTTAGTTGTCGAAACTTTCTGTTTCCATATGGAGAAAGTCACGATCATAAGTGTCTTTCACGATCGTGACTGGGGCGATTTTACAGTAGTTATTGTTGTAACGACTCTATTTTCTAACAATTATAATTGTATATATCTGTTGAAACAACCATAATTGCCCAATTTCCTATATATATAACTACTTTCCTAAGTGAATTTCACAAATCAATTACTCTTTTACACAAATACAATCTCTTGCAAACAAGTTTTTCTCTATTTTTCCAAATAAAAAACAAATCCTTCTTTCAATCTTGAATTCAATAGCTCCCAAGAAATCAACAACAACCAAGGGGAAGAACAAATTGGTCAATCAACAAACCAAGTATAGATGCCCTTTTCCAATTTATAGTGAAGAAGAAGTTGAAAGATACTTGAGGATCAAAAGTTTTGATTTCTAAGGTACACTTTCTATGATCCTACTTTTGCGATTGATGCTGGAATTCATGCACAAGTAGAAGAGTATTTTTCGCTGTTTGGATTGGAGAAATTTATGAATATGCATTTTTCGTTTATCGAGTGATGGGTCCTCGAGTTTTTGGTTACTGTTACAGAGGATGGGAACTTTTTGAAGAGAAAATTTAGGAATGGAGGGGAGGAGTATAAGTTCACTTTGATGGATTTGATTAAGTGGTTTAGTCTAAGAGAAACCTAAGAAGAGATTGCTAAAGAAGGAGATTATGAATTAACGAATGTTTGGACTGAGTAAACGGGATTGGATTGATACGATGTCAAAAACTCATCCAACAAGAACATTTGCAGCAATATTCTTCTTTACCTTCATAAGTTCATTTCTCAAAGTCTTTTCTTCTAACACGAAAATACTAAAGTGTCAATGAAAGACTTGGTTATATTGGAGTGCATAGTTTCGCAATTACGACCAAAATTTTTTATGTATATTTTGGAATCCATTACTAGTCTTACTACACATAAAAAGGATTATTTTGGGAGCGAAGAACCAACTACCATATCAATATAGTCCAAGAGAGAAATTTAACTTTATGGGAGGAGTATATATGAAGAGAGTAGGATTGGTCAAAGAAGATGAAGGAAGATTTACGTTTCTACCGTATGGGGTAAGGGTAAGGAAGCTAAGACCGATAGATGGATCTACTTCTCGAGAAAACCAATTCGATGAAGATATTGAAGAGGTTCAAATTGGAAGTAATGAATCAAGATAAGCCTCCGAGAGTACACACGATACTTAGAGAGGAAAGTTCATCAAAGATGTCGATCAAGTAGGTGTATATATAGCCTCCATATAGCAAGATGTTCATCAACTAACGAAATCCAACATTTCTTTGAACAGCAAATTAAATACATACTTCAGAATGAAGAATTTGGGTATCTCACCAAGTCCTCCATATTCGAGTTCGGATAGTTAAAATGGGTTCAATTTCTTTATTTTATTTTATTTTCTTTTCTTTTCTTTTCATTTGTGTGTGATTAATGTAGTTTTTAGATTTTCATTTTTAAAGTCTCTCACAATGAGGACATTGTTTTCTTTAAGTGTGGGGGGACATTTGTAAAAAATCCCAAAAATCAAAAAAAAATTGAATAAACTAAAAACAATTTTGAAGAATATGAAAATTTTCTTGATTTTGTGTTATTTATACATTATCAATAACTATACTATACTAACATATGCTCCAATGTTTTTGTGAGTGTTAGGTATTACAAGTTTGATGTTAGTGCGAATTTTGAACAAACATTTTTTTCGAGTTTAAGAGCACGTAGAGTGTGAGCGCTTTTGGCACAACATTTAGCATTTGGCAAGGATAAGTGATGAGTAACATTCAAAAGCAACATTCCATGTAAGTTTTGATATATATTTCAATGCAACATGAATTAGTATAAGTTATATAATTTTAGTTTAAAGCTACCAATAAGTTAGTAGTGGAGTAATATCTGATAGTGTTCTTACTTTGAGTTTTATATGCTATTCTCGAATACGCCCTATAAGTATTGAGTGTGTTTAAAGTGTTGGGAAACTATAGCCATAATACTTTGAAGTAATCAATAAAGGATGAGGGTATTAAGAGAAAAAATCAAAAGAAAGAGAGGATAACCAATGAGTTATGTAAAAGGTGAGGAATGGTACGGAGCAGAAACTGCAACCATTCACTGAGTGAAAAAAAAAGAAAAAGTAGAATAGCACAAAAAATGGGTGCAAAGTACAAATCTGTACTTCAAAAAACATATGCTTAAAAGAAAAAATGACAGAAAGTGGTATAGAACATAAAATGTAACCACTAAAAAAGGGGAGAGTGGTATGGAGCATAAAATGTAACCACTAAGAGTGTTTTAGCATCCTAGGTTACCTAAAAATTCCTTGAGATTAATCTTTTCAAAGTGTGCTCCTTTTGTCCTTTATACTTTATACTATGCTTAAGAGAAGGAAATATTCGCGTGAGCATATAACACTTATATGAAGATGCGACTCAGTTGGCCATTCATTAAGAGCAAAGGTATGCAACAGAACTATATAAATTGCACATTACTAATTTGAGAGAAATTTCGAACTTTTACTTGAACTTTATGCAACGTGGGAATGTGGTACTCAATATGATAGTCTTTCACCAAATGAGGTACAAACTTGAATACTATTTTATATACTTCTGTTGTGTTTACCTTGAGGACAAGGCAAAAGTTAAGTCTGGGAGTGTGATAATTGTGTATAATTACACTTATTATCATGATATTTTTAATCATAAAAAGTCATTTTATACTTCATATAAAAGATTTCACGTGGTATGTAGTTGGGTTTTATGCAAGTGTAGAAACTAGGTGAATCTTGGGAGTGAAATGATCAAAGATGGAATTCTAAAAAGAGTGAAAAAGGTGAAAAAAGATGTGTGGAACATAAGGAAATGGCTTAGGATCGAAGCTTTCAAAGATCGGCAAAGTTGCAAGAAGAAACATGAAGAAAAGCATTGTTCATGATTGTGACACCCATTCGCGATCATGACTTGTCTCTCTTCACAAGCAGAAAGTTTCTAACCAATAGTCACGGTCGTGACATGTGATTCGCTATCGCGACTTGTGATGGTTATTGGTTAAATCTTCTCAACTACCAACCACCAGATAAAAATGATCAACCGCTATCAACTGCCATCAACTACCAGACGAAAAGACACCTTTTGGAAGTCAACTAATCATGAAAAGGTGCCTTTCCATTGTGGATGAGGATGAATCTTTGCATCTAATCATATTGAAGTGATGCAACCTTCGCTAATGGACACGACTCTTCATTTAGATAGACGTAACCCTTCACAATCTATAAATAGGGTTCAAATCACCCCAATTTCGTGATATGCATGGTGGGCAACATATAGTAGCATGTATGCATAGATAGAGAGTGAAAATTGTATAGATTTCGCTAGTTCAAAGTGGCAGTGAGAAAAATTTTTAAGTGATTCGATTCTTATTTCGATCACTAGATTTCTCCACAAATTCGATCGATTGTTGTATGAGTGTAATTGCAAAGCACTTATCAATAAAAGATTCTGTTCTTCAACATTCATTTGTTCGATATTCACAAAGAATAGCATCTTAGCGGAGGTTCTGTACGAGTCGAGACAGAATTCAAAGTAGACATAGGAATTGCGGGAATTGACGACTCTCATTAAAGAGTGGATATGGTTTGATCAACTTTAGCTTTCACTTGCATACCTTACTAATTTCCTTTGTTTTCTACTTATACTTTCTATTTTGAAGTTTATGATATGTCTATGTGTCATAAAAAGTATTTCATCTTGCGTCATTTATATTAATAAAGCTATATGCTTTCGAGTTGACTTTAAGAGTGATTTCGAGGTTAACAAGATTGTGTATAATCACTGGATCTGTGAATATAACGTTGTTTAGTGAGCCAACATTTTTTGAATGGTAACTTGCTAAATATGGCTATGTAAGAGAGACCCGTACTAAGCATAGTATTATTATTATCAAGGTTTTTATAAGTTTCATAATTCGTTTATCCTAGATTTAGAAAAGTCATTTCATGTGTTACTCTATGGTGAATTATTGAATATTTGGGTATCTAGAACCGGATTTGTTAAAGTTATCTAGTGTATGAAATATTTTTGATGATTTTGCATATTTTTCTCTACTATACTTGTTCTTAGGGAATATCTATATAGTTTACATCTTCTGAAATCTGTTCATGCATTTGTCTATTCATTAGTTTACAATCCAAACCCTCCAATACAAATTATCTTATTTCTTTTGTTCCATGTTCGCCACTTTTCTACTGATAAGTTTAATAGTCTGTTCACAAGATTCGGCTATATATCAATGGTGCCAAAAACCTATTCATGAAAAATATAGGTGTTGTCATTACCTCTTATCAAATAGAAAAATGATGATAACTGCAAGTATACAGTTGCGATGTAGTTTTAAAAGATCCCGTAGGGAAGGACTAGTTCTAAAGATCAACTAGGAAGGTAAAATAAAGAAAATAAAATATATTAAAGTAAAGGTTAGGAAAGAAAGATTAGAATGAAAAATGAGTAAATATAGGTATAAAAGATTAAAGAATCTAAATATATAGATTTTCCCTACGAAATAAGGATAGCAGAGAAAGAATGCAAGTTCAAGAAAGATATTACGATTTACTAAATTAATATAACAGACTCGGTTCTAAATACGCAGATGTTCAATTATTTACCGCAGAGCAACACATGAAATGACTTTTCTAAACCTAGCGCAAACGAATTAAGACAATTATATAAACCTGGACAATATCAATACTATGCTTAGTACGGGTCGCTCTCACATAGCCATATTTAGCAAGTTACCGTTCCAAA
>CATIWQ010398973.1:0-15852 GCA_949673415.1 Euphorbia schlechtendalii
GAAAATTAAAATCCTAAACATACATCTAACCTGCATCCACAAAGGTTAGCACATGAGATATCACATATGTTCGATTTAATTTTTGCAAGGCCCGTGTGGCCTAATTAAAACATCGATGATTTAAAGTTGTTATTTTAAATAAAAAATAGTTCATTTTTATTTATACGTATGTTGATCAATTTTATTAGTGAAAATGATCACATGGCATAAGGTGAGGTCTGTTATCTGGGAATAATTTTAATTCCCTTCTTTGGGGTATTTTAACATAAAAATTATAAAAAAAATAAAAAATGAAAAATAAAAAATAAAGAAATAAAGATGAAGGAGAGATTACAACATTATTTACATGATAAAAGAAATAAAAATATTCGTAAGTTCACATGTAGAACAATATCGGAAACACGAGATAAAGCAACTCTACGAACTCAGAGGCTTACCCTTTCGGTATGAATCCACTTCGGCGTATCCGTTCGATCCCCGGGAGCGTTCCTCGTTCGTTTTGGTTTGATTCTAGTTTAATTGAAAAAAAAGTGTTTGGTTGGAAAATAAAGTGTTTATTTATCCAAAAGATAATCAGACTCGGGTTCCAAATTTGTTTTAGACCCGAGAATATCTGAGGATTTAAGAAGAAATAGATGAAGAAATTTAATTAATAGATGAAGAGATTGGGGATCCAAAAGTATTTTAGATCCGAGAAAAAATTAGAAGAAAGTAAGAAATATTGTTTGTATTTTTTTTATCTGACAGAGAGAATTTTCTCTGAATTTTCGAGCCCCCTTCAATCCAAAAAGGTCCAACTATTTATAGAAAAAACTCTCGAAAAATCCAAAAAGGCATGTTTTTCCGGCGAAGCCTCGCCAGACTCTTGGCGAGGTAGCCTCGCCAGGAGGCCTAGAGAACTCGCCAGAAAGTCTGGCGAGCCTCGCCAAGGCATGGCGAGGTTCGCCAGGTGACTGGCGAGCCTCGCCAGGCCCCTGGCAAGGTTGGCCAGCCTTCTAGCAAGCCGTGCCTCACCAAGTATAGGAGAGGTGGGTTCTGGATCCGGCTTCCGGTTGCGTTTTCGAATTTTTTTGTGTATTTTTATATTTTTTAGTTTATTTTCTGAATTAAAGTCCTTTTAAATTCAGAGACGAGGAAGACTCCCATATGAAGATCATCGGACGGTCGAAAATCGTGTGATTTGAGGATAAATATCCAAAAAAGCCGTCATCATTGAACGCGCGAGCTGGTACAAAATCCCATGTTCACAATGTTATTAACCACCACTCCTTGATAGGATTTGCTATCTACCATGGATTGAACATTATCTCATGGGCTTCGAGTAAATGGATGATGGTTTCTAAGTCATTAGCTAAAGCAGAATATCAAGCTTTGGCCATTACAACTTCGGAGCTTGCTTGGGTAGGCATGCTCTTGCGAGAAATTAGTTTCCCTTTACGAAGTGCTCCGATGTTATAATGTGACAATTTAAGCACTACGTACCTAACAGCAAACCTAGTATTTCACACACGAACATAACATTTAGAATTGGATTTCCATTTTGTTCGAGAGAGGGTGGTGTCTAAAGATTTGTTTGTCAAATATATCTCTATAGACGATCAAGTGGTAGACATTCTCACAAAGCCTTTATCAAGCACTCATTTTCTCGAATTAAAATGCAAGTTGGTCATGTCTTCTAGTCCCACCCAACTTGAGGGGGATGTTAGGATAATATTGTATAGTTGTAATTTACTAAAGGATAATATTGTATAGTTGTAACACTTAATTAATTATAAATATAAGTAGAAGCCTCACACACATTTTGTGTAGTGAGATCACATTTTCTACTTCTCATAATGTTATAGAGATCACCAAAGAAATTTGATAGAGGTTCGACTTTTTTTGTGCAGTGAAAAACATATTCTTTATTTCAATCAATTTATGCTCTATTTAAAGAGTTTCAATCACTAAACAAGAAACACATTGAATTCTGGAAATTTTCTACCTGTTTAAATCAATCATGATATCGTTCTTGGGATACGAGTATCATTTTTTAGGTGGTTTTAAATAGGAAATTTTGAATTAATTAAGGTGGTTAACACTATTTAGGAAATAGTGGATCACGGTAATGTGATTAGGATTACGGTGTCATGATCTGAGATGCGATACCTTTGCTAACCTTTGGTTCGATTAGAATTCTGAATTCTATCTTTCTTTATGTATCAAGGTTTTTTTATGTATTCTTCAAGGTTCATTTGCATAGATTAACTCATGAATTCGAATCGTCTGAATAAGTCGGTATAGCCTTCATCATCGATATCAAGTAACCAAAATTCTGTGCTATTAGCCTGCTAACAGTATACCCTGCCATGGTGATATTTTTATTGTTATTGAGCAACCCAAATAGGTTCTGCCTAAAATGGCCTTGGTCCTCGGGTGTCATATGTTATTTCTAGGCTATGTTCTTAAAAAAGCTGTACGCCAGATGGCGGAGTGTTCAAGTTGGTTGAAGGGGTGATGATCTCAGAGTTTAAAGTGGATGATGTAGAAATCATCATTGTGGAAGAGTCACGACCACTGTTCCCTAACAAGTACCATTGTCTAGGTTTTATTTATCCATAAGTGAAGGGATTTTGTGTTAGTTCTTTCAACAAATATCTTGTGTACAATAAGTAGGTTTGTTCACACTCACCGCACCATTGAAATATTGGTTAAAAAATTAATATTCATGCTCCAATCTTCATAATAGAGTTCCTCTTAATCTCATCGGAGATGGTAACTGTAAGACAAAAACAAGTTAGTGTGGCTAGTCATAGTGCACAGTCTCTCCAATGCTTAACAAAGTGATAGAATTAAAAGATGAGGCAATGTAAAAACTAAATTAGAATTGTATACCTTTGATGGTAGAGAGGATCCCTTTATATAGGGATCAGACCACTCCTAATTAGGATAGAAGTGGTTGTCTATATTGAGGAAGGATTCCTCTATAGGATCAGAATTCTGCAATAAGTGGTAAAATCCTCTTCAGATCTGTATAATTTTGTTTATCTTAAACATGAATGTAGATGTGGCGTGTTTGACGTACAAGTCAAGTTCTCTCCACAAGGCTTCTTTCACACGGCGTGACCTTGTGATACAAGCTACGGAGACATGTCCTCTGCGCGCTTGTGGATAAAGTACCAGTTTGCCAAATGCTAAATTTTACCAAAATAGGAATTTTCAACCATATAAATTTTCTTGATAGAAATAGATAAAAAATGGAGTAACTACATTCTCACCCAAATAACAAACTTGATGGCGGCGATCCTCACCCGATCCCTTCCCCTCAGCCACCGCCATCTTCTGACCACCAACCCAGCCATCCTCAGCCATCACCATCCCATGAGCCAACCCACTACCACTGCCATTAATATTCCCTGAAACCTTACCCAGCATTATCATCATCCATCATCAAACCCTAAACCCTAAAAAGCATATTTCAAGAACTTCCCCAACTCCCATGATGCAGTAGCCTGATAAGTGTATAATTACACTTAATATCATATTAATTTTACACATTAAACACTATAGTTTAAGTCATTTTTATACTTCATATAAAAGATTTCACGTGGTATATAGTTGTTTTTTACGCAAATGTAGATACTAGGTAAATCTTGGGAGTAAAATGATCTAAAGTGGAATTCTATGAAAAAAGAGTGAAAAAGGTGCAAAAAGATGCATGGAACTTAAAGATTCGGCTTAGGATCGAAGCTGTCAAAGATTGGTGAAGTTGTAAGTAGAATTCTGAAGAAAATGCATTTCATGGTCGTGACAATCATTCATTATTGCAACTTGAATACTTCAGAATTAGAAGTCTGCCAATCAAAGATTCAAGATCGTGACTCACATATCGTGGTCGTGACTTGGACTATTTTCTGGTTTTATCTTCTTAACTACCAACCGCCTAATAAGCATGATCAACCGCCATCAACTACCAATGATAAGACACCTATCAGAAGTCAACCAATCATGAAAAGGTGCCTATCCATTGTGGATTATATCAAAGCTTCTCAACCAATCACAATGAAGAGATGCAACCTTTCACCAATGGACACAACCCTTCGTACTCTATAAATAAGGCTCCAAACTCACCAATTTCGTGGCATGGATTGTGAGTGATTATGTGTGTGTTATAGTGCATGTGTATGCATAGATAGAGAGTAAAAAAATGTCTAGATTTCGCTACGTTCATAAGTGTTAGCTAGAAAATGTATAAGTGATTCAAATCCTTATTCTATCACTAGATTTCTCTACATATCGAGCGATTGTTGTATGATTGTAATTCCAAAGCACTTATCAATAAAATTTTTCATTCTTCAACATTCGTTTGTTCGATATTCACAAAGAATAGCATCCTAGAGGAGGTTCTATACGAGTCAAGACTGGATTTAAAGTAGAGGCAGGCATTGCGGGAATTGACGACTCCCATTAAAGAGTGGATACGGTTTGATCAACTTTAGCTTTCACTTGCAAACCTTACAATTTTACTTTATTTTCTACTTATACTTTTTATTTCGAAGTTTATGATATGTCTATGTGTCATAATGTGTATTTCGTGTTGAGTCTTTTATATTAATCAAGTTATATGCTTTCGAGTTAACTTTAAGAGTAGTTTCGGGGTTAACGAGATTGTGTATAATCACTGGATCTGTTATTATAAAACTGTTTAGTGAGCCAACATTTTTGGAATGGTAACTTGCTAAATATGGCTATGTGAGAGTGACCCGTACTAAGCATAGTATTGACGTTTTCCAGGTTTATATAATTGTCTTAATTCGTTTGCACTAGATTTAGAAAAGTCATTTCATGTGTTGCTCTGTGATGAATAATTGAATATCTGAGTGTCTAAAACAGAGTCTGTTAAATTAACCTAGTGAACATAATAACTTCAATTATTTTGCATATTTTCTTTGCTATAATTATTCATAGGAAATATCTATATACTTTTTATCTTTTCTAATCTTTCATACATTTGTCTATTCATCCATCATTCCAATCCTCCTTTCCTAAACTTTACATTATTTTATTTTATTTTCATTTTATTCTACTTCCCTATTTGATCTTTAAAACTAGTCCTTCCCTATGGGATCGATATCTTTTAAAACTACATCGTAACTGTATACTTGTAGTTATCGTCATTTTTCTATTTGATAAGAGGTACTGACAACACCTGTGTTTTACGTGAACAAATTTTTTGGCACTATTATTGAGGATAAGCCTTTTGAAACAAGTGTAGTCAAATCTCGCAAACAAGTTATTAAACTTATCAGTAGAAAAGTAGCGAACAAACCCCTAAACATGTTTTGACCAAAGAATTACCAAAACCCTTACCAATCCTCAAAATATTTAAATTTTTATCTTCATGTGGGTCATAAATCCTTCCTCCAACCAAATTTACCAAAATCTTTAAAAGTTCAAAATAGAAATCCATTATCTCAAGTAAGTTTTATATTTGATTCTTCAAATTCTTTCAATATTTCATTCTCATCCCATCCTCCCAAGAGTGTCGCATTACAATTCAAATATCAATCCATCTTACCTTGCAAAGTTAACCACTCATTTCAAATTTGCTAATAGAGTCACATTATTATGTTAATTTCTCAAACCTCCCTTGTGAACCACATGCTTATGGCTTATTCACAAATCTAAACTTCCTTGTGAACCACATTCTTATGGCTTATTCAAGAAAAATCAAACTTATTTGTGAACCACATTCTTGTGAAGTGGATTATTCACAAATTCAACTTCTTTATGAACAGCATTCTTGTGACGTATTGATAAGTCAACTTCTTAGTGAACCGCAATCTTTTGGCTAACTCACAAATTCAACTTCTTTGTGAACCGCATTCTTGTGGCTTATTCACAAATTCAACTTCTTTGTGAACCGCATTCTTGTAGCTTATTCACAAATTCAACTTCTTTGTGAACTGCATCCTTCTGGCTTATTCACAATATTCAAACTTCTTTGTGAATTGCATTCTTGTGGCTTATTCACAAAATTTAAACTTCGTTATGAACCACATTCTTATAGCTTATTCACAAATCTAAACTTCTTTGTGAACCACATTCTTGTGGCTTATTAACAAATCCAAAATTCTTCATGAACCGCATTCTTGTGGCTTATTCACAAATCCAAACTTCTTTGTGAACCACATTCTTGTGGCTTGTTCACAAATTAAAACTTCTTTGTGAACCGCATTCTTGTAGCTTGTTTACAAATCCAAACTTCTTTTTATACCACATTCTTATGGTTTATTCACAAATCCAAACTTCTTTGTGAATCACATTATTGTGGCTTATTTACAAAATTCAAACTTCTTTGTACCCCACATTCTTATGGCTTACTCACAAATCCAAACTTCTTTGTGAACCCCATTCTTATGGCTTATTCACAAATTCAAATTTTCTTGTAAATCATATCCATATGGCTTATTCATAAAAAAATCATTTTACTTATGAACCACATTCTTGTGGCTTATTCACAAATCGAAACCTTCTTGTGAATCACATTCTCATGACTAATTCACAAGCTCGACTCAGTGTCATACGAGCCAAAATACCACCCTCAATATCTCCCTAGCTTCGACTCCCACATGCATGGTTCATCCCACCAAACGTAAATACTACTACAAGCCGT
Organism: Euphorbia schlechtendalii; assembly: GCA_949673415.1. NCBI lineage: Eukaryota > Viridiplantae > Streptophyta > Magnoliopsida > Malpighiales > Euphorbiaceae > Euphorbia > Euphorbia schlechtendalii. Next base: position 6,656 of record CATIWQ010398973.1, read on the forward strand.
AGATGTTAAGAAAATGATGTTGAAGTCACTCATTATATGATCATTCTTAATTGAAGGGGAAAATTTTTGTTTCATGAAAAAATCAATCAAAGAGTGATAATATCCCCTAACAAGTCAAAGCTTAGGTATGATCCTTACACTTATTGCACTCCCAATCGCATGATCATAAAGATCCCGGTCTATTATGTCATGCAAGGGGCAAACTCTGAGCATGCTTTTTTGCAACACCAAAAGTCGATGATGAAAGATTTATTTTTATACTTTGTTTAACTAATATTTAATGTTCAAATTCAAATTTTTTAATTTGCCTTCGAGATCGATTAAAATTAAGCCTAAACACCTTAAAACCAATCAAAACTAGACTTGATAACGTAATGTGGCTGCAAGGTAATGGTACTGCCATCACGATCACTATATGATCATGGTCACGGTATCGTAATTGCCTTATAACTTGTTTCATTTTCCTCGCCCCTAAAAATTCTTGATTAGGAGCAACCCAAAATCTGTACTAGGTCTGATTATTGAGGAAAAATATCAATCATAATCGATTTATTTCCTTTTCTTCCATTGACTAATTTTTTACCCAAATCGACTTGTTTTTTCCTAAAAATAGGGGCCAAATTTTAGTGATTCAAACCTGATTTTTCACTTTAATTTCACTTCAAGCAGCCAAACTCACGAACTAAAGGTCGTACCTTGAAATAATACATGAATGTATTTGGGTAATACATTGGAGACTGCTATAAGACAGGCACCTTGGAAATAACTATATCTATGTGTTGGCGTCATGTCTTATTGCAGTTGTAGTATGAGTATCCTTAGACCTATTATGTTGGTTACCTTGTATGAGAGTTACTACACTTTGGGTCATACTTATTCATATCCTGGTCATCAGGATGATACGAGTGATTACATGTATAGTGATGGATCATTCATTGGTAAGCCGAGTAATCAAGATGGGATCCGTCGCTCTTGATATAGTGATATAGTGGAGTTGTACCTTCCTCTTGTTGAAGTGGCACACTCATCAACCTCTTATCAAAGTATGAGATTGATAGAACGGGTTTCTAGTCAATCTTCGTACATAAAGGCGAGTTGTGTTCTTCATGAACAAGTCTAATTCTAAGATAGCTACAGCCATTACACGAGCTAACACTTAATCTGATCTCAATAAATTGGATGGTACTTAACCTGATGGAAGGAGTGTATTGTATAGGTTACTATTACAAGACCGGATCAAGTCACAACACGTGATGTTTCGAGTATCAGGGGATCATACGCCTTTGCTAGAAATCCCATTTGATCGTTTAGATTTATCAGGTTCTATATCGGTCTGGAACATTGAGCCTAAAGGTTCTTGGATGGGAAGCCAAGTTTAGGTTAACCTCTAGCGGCTTTATACTTCGAGATCCTTTGAGGTCACACACATTGGGCTTTCACTAGAATGAATAAAGAACTTATAAATGGGGTCTATACCAAGAATAAAAGGGAGAGTTAAACTCATTTTGGATGGATTATTAATTGGTCGAACAAAATAATATTTAAAGGAGGAATTAAGGAAAATATATTTTTCCAGTTGCTAGTGGGTCTCGCGAATACGGGTTGTTCATGTGTGGAGGCCTGCATGGTAGCCTCACGAGCATTGGAAAGGTTTCGTGGGCCGCATCTAATGGGCTGTAGGCCTACAAGCTCTAACCAGTGCTTGTGTGGGCTTGTAGTGTAGGCCCAGCAACATAACCCTCAAGCCAGGTTTGCGGGAGGACCCGCAAGGCCTGGCTTGCAGGATAAGGCAAGCCTATACGGGCTTGCCTTGTAGGCTACGCACAGCCCGCCTAAGCGGGCTGTGCGGGTGGGTTTGACCCATCGAGCTTAGAGCTCCATGTAGTTAAGCCAAGTTTGGGATGGGGAATTCCCCATCCCACATTGCTTAAAAGGGGAGCATGTTACTCCCCTTCGCCCTATATATAGCCTCCTCCTCCTCCTTTATTACTCACTTCAACTCAGCCATCCTTCTGAGTTTTGACTCCTTTTCTTTGTGAGTTTTTGCGAGATCTTCCACTAGTTTCTCTAGCTTTCGTAAGAATTCTTTTGAAGGCTTATTCCTATTTTAGAAAGAGACTTCTTAGTTGTATTTTCAGATTGGTCTACTAGCAGTTTAGCAGCTGCTTGTTAACCGACGATTTCTCCCTCTACGTGAGGTTTTGGTTGGTGAGGTCCATGTAGACTTGTCATAGAGGTCGTCCAGGTTTGGAGGTTTGTTCTAATAGAGTGCTGTCCGAGTTGCTTTAAGGGATCGCCGCACCACGATAAAAGAAGGCACGCATCAATTAGTAATGCTCTAAACTTAGATGCTAGGTTTCTTTTATAAGTTTTATAAACCTTTAAGCATCTATGGAATGTTTCAATTGAGATTATGTCAATCATGTCATGCTTAAGAAATCTTTTAGGGTTAATCTTAAGTTTTGAAATTCCGCCAAGCTAGTTCGGATGTTCATTAACTGCCTTAGTTAACCAACAACCATGACCATCGATGGTGGTACCGTGACCATGTTCCTCATATTGTAATCGTGGGTAGAATGCTAATTTTTTGTTTTTGCGCCCGTTTAACCTTTGTTTTGCACATTTTCTTGAATTGATTCCAGTTTAAACCATTGTAAGTATCTTGTATAAAATTTTGGGTGATTAATGATGTGTAAAAACTTGTATTATGCCATGATGTCAAGTTGGATTAGCTAAGATTAAGCTTAAAATGACATATTTTTCCTCACCTTTATTCTTTGATGCATCATAAGAAATATGGTGTGCTAAATGGATATTATTGGTATAACTTAGGTTTGTAACGTGAAATTAACTTGAATAATGAATAAGTAACTTTTTCCAAACTTGGATCTCTAAAATAAGGTATAGTTTTGTCCTTGGAAACGACATTATACTAGAATCATCCTGGAAGAGCTGATCTAGGTGACGACTTTGTGTCTTAACTTAAGAAATCCTAAATCTTTTGAATTGTTCCCGAAGTAACTTTTCCTTATTTGAAATCAATTTTAATGGAAAGAAATCTTTAACATGTCCCGAAAAGTAAGGACCCAAGCTTTAAAATATGCCTTGAATTGTCCTAAATAAGGAAAATGACCCAATACGATCATATATATGTCGAAACATCGTTTTCTCACAGACGTATCATCCTAATTTCCTCTAGGGCATACATCATGTCTAACAAATATAACGTTATGTTTGGGAATTCTCTTCACAATTAATGTAGAGATGGTATGCTTATATTAAGTTGGGATTTGTAGATAATTACGAAGGTAGCCTTCTACTATATAAGCAAATACAAATATACTCTAGATTAGACATTCAGTATGTAAGTATAAACATGAAAGTGGTGCAATATCTATCAGCATAATATCTATTATATCAAGGCTTTCATAACATGACCTTTGTTGAGAAAAAAAATTAGTTTTGTCTTCAAAAATTGGAATAAACAGCTTTTATACATGATATAAAGGTATTATATCACTCTTATACCAGGTATAAGGACTTTACACCAAGGTTTTTTATTGGGAAAGTGAGAATAATTTTGAACATAAAGGATAAATTGTTGTATAAGTGCATTATATCAATCATATATCAATTTTAAGAGCTCATATACCATGTATAAGACTGACATAGGAGGTAAAATTTGAATTTATGTCGTTTTAAAGCTAAAAATAAGACGAATGAAAACATTTTTAAGATACGTGTTGAAAAAAATTAACGGTTTGTGATTATGATCATTGTAAAGTTCAAATTAAATCGGGAAGACAAAATAGTTAGAATGGGTGGGCCAAAGTAAATAATAGATATAGGTAAAAGAAAATTAAAAGTTGGATTTAGGTATAAATAATAATAGAAAACTTATAAATATATTTTTTTTAAAGAAAATATATAGAAAAAAGTGGTATTTTATTGCATTTCTCTTAAGAAAAGTACATCATTCCTTTCTCACAAATGTGTGAAAGCCATATGTGAAATTTCTTATGTACTTTTCCAAAGCTTTTATTGTATGAATATAGTCTTAGATTAAATTGAGCATTGGCCCAGTCAACTATACATGTGAAAAGATTTTGTTGGTTATATATAATATGACAAATCATTAAGATGAAATTGGAAGAAACAAAAGAACATCACATTGGAAATTAGTTGCTCCATCACATTATCACATTGTCTAATTTTGTGCTCATTGATAACTACAAACCTTTCTTTCCTTCCGTTTGTTTCTTTCTGGGATTAGAATAATTAATTTTTGAGATTGTAATGTTAAACTTATCTCATTCATTCAGATATTAAACAGAGAAATTTAGTATAATCTTACAAATAATTATATTTATATCTCTAATCATAATTTTATCTTTAAAGCTAACCTATAATTAAAATTGATCTTTCTCTCACTTCCACCAAGATTAAGAAAGAAGATAAATGTTGTTAATCAATCCCAAAGCCGTGTCAACTACTCAAGTACAAAACATGTCAAACTCCAAGAACAATTTACAAATTAATTATCAAATAATAGACTTAAATTTGTAATAAAACCAAATAATCAACCAGTATTGAAATTTGTAATAGAACCAAATAATCAACTAAACCTCATCTACCATATCCGTTTCTCAGTCACCAAATCCTTATCATCTCTTAATCAATTCAAACCCACTAATTAAATATTCGTATTCCTTGAGTGTAACAAATGAATTTCTGACAATAAGATTAAAACTGAAACAAAATTCAATAAAGCTGGCCAAAACTAGGCGTCATGAAATAAATGAATAACATCCAAATCAAAACATTATTGATTATTTGAATATAAGAATTTGAATCCAAAGTGTAAAACAGAGACAAAAAAAAAATCAAATTAAGCGTGTAATGCATATCAATTCATCCAACGATCGGAAGAGGAACCTGGTCCGATTCGAACCACCGTTTCCTCGCAAATATTAAAACAAAAAAGTGTAATTCTTGCATGGATTAATTTTGTTATGTAATGAAGGATATATCCATAAAATTTGGAGAGAATTGTATATACTGATTTACAAAGCAGGGCATCTTCTCTTGGAAACAGAATGAGGCCGGAAAAAAGATTCGAGGTTGTGGATCTCAAGAAATTCGAATTCAGGGGACAACTTCCTTTTGCAAGAAGGCTTTCTGATGGGTTTTCGTGGTGCCGGTGGACAACAAACAGCTGCCGGGATCTTATTTTCCTCAGATGTCGGAGTCCTGCAACCTTCTGTTTCAGTATTTGTCGGCGGCATCTTGATTTCTAGTGAGACTTGAATTCCGGTCAAATCTTGATCGACGGACATGAATTATGAAAGAAAGAAAGAAAGAAAGAAAGAAAGAAAGAAAACAATCGAAAGAGAGAGAGGAATCAAGATGGAGAAGTAAGAAGAGTATGGGGGAATATATTTATGTTTGAAGAAACCAACAAGATGAAGGCGTGTATGGCAAGGTATTGTGAGAAGAGCGGTTGGATTTCGGACACTCCTATTTTAGTTTGAGAAATAACCTTTTGTCACCTACCTATCTATAATATTATATGCTTTCATTTTTTTTACATGACGGAGATGTTTTTGACATCATTGAAGAACTGCATTTAACTTTTTCAGATTAATATATAGTTTTAAATGTCAGTTTGGTATATATTTTATTATTTGATTTTTACTTTTTCAGCATCACATAACATTTGATTCATTTGATTTATAATTGTGATTGTTATTTTTGAAGTAAAAAGTAATTAAAAATAACAAACATAGCAACAAGTTATTAATAAAAACAGCAACGGTCAAGTGTAACAGGTGCACCTAATAAGTAATTGTTTTGTTACAAGTTTTTCCACTATTTTGGAGAGAAAAAGATATTATGAACAACAACAAAAAAAAATGTAAGCAATATTGCAATGACTAAAAGGTGTCAATGTCCTGCAATTTTTTATCTTTTTATCATGATTTCATGAATTTTAATGTATTTGAGATACAACTAAACAACAATCTATAACATATTATATGTAGAACAACTCAAATGTACTAAAATTTCATTTATAATGTACCAGAATGTAGAATTGCAAAAATCAAGTATTAAATTGATGTAAAATGAATACACTAATTATATATCCCCCGTACCTGTTAGTCAACATATTTTATATCTAAAAAAAATTGATGAGCTAGTGAATTAAGAGACACTTTTGCAGTTATCCTTTGTAGTTACTAATTAAATACCTAATTTATAGAAAATTTGCATATTAGAGTTTTTTTAACAAAATCTTTTCATTTAAAATGTACCAGATTTGTAGTTGTTCAACCTCCAAATATAATATTTATTAAATGCAAATAAAATGAATAGACCAGCTACATGAATCTTTTTATTAAATGCAAATGAAATTGAGGTTGCTAATTAAGAGAAGAGTGAATGTGAATATTAATTAAATAACTTTAAACCCTTTTCTGGGAACAATCTTTCCATCTAAGAATGCTAATAACTGCTAATGCTGAGTTGGACTTATCTTTCCATATTGTCGTCTGTCTTTACATGCTTTTTACTTGTTTCCTTGTAGATCTATCTCCCCAATTTTACTAATATATATCATCTTTCTCATATTATTTTTCTTCCGCCTACAGATGAGCAGCTTGGGTGTGGAAATGAGATCAAGGTTTGAATCTCATTAAATACATTTATATGAAGAGTCGATGAGCCTTAACTGTAACTTTATGTCTTACAATATTATTTCGCTGGAGATACTTATAAATAGAAAAAAAAATATTTTTCTTATATACTTTCTATTTGTATATTGAAATCAACATAGTCAATTCACGATGTCCACCCTTTTAATATTGACAATTAATCGTACCCTAAGATGTGCATAGAGCAACCTTAAATCTTGGGGTTAGTCATCTTGTCCTTCGAGCCACCTGTAAATTAGCGATTATTAGACTAGATGTGAACATGACTTAAAGGTGCCGTCCACATTTGGGACCCGCCCAAGACCGCCCCGTAGTGAAAACAAAAAAATTATACATTTAATCGTACAATACACAATCATACGCGTTCATCTAAAAGAGAGGATGAGAAAAAACTAACACTAATTACAATCTAGTATTTCTTTTTCGGTTACAAAGTTTCAAGTTTAATACATGACATATTTGTAGTATTTAAGTAGAGGGACTTACTAAGTGTATTTATAAAATGTAAGGACTTATTCATTTGCAAGTTATTCGATAACTTTTGACGATAAAGATTCATTGTTGTAGTTAATTAATGATTGGGATTTGTTTCCTAGTAATAATATTTAGGCTTAATGCATTTACATTTCCCTGAACTTGTCTAAAAAAGGTTGTTATCATTCTGAATTTTGAAACGTAACAGATAACCCTCTGTACTTGTCTAAAACGCGTCACTTTACCCCCTTTTGCTGACCTGGCTTGCTACGTGGATGACCATCAAAATATACACGCGTGAAGTATGTTAGTGGAATAGAAAATGAATAAAAAAATCTCTAACATTCTAATTCTTACTATTCGAAATCCCTATTATATGTTCTTCGTCTTCTTCAAAACTTCATCTCTATTCTAAATATTTTCTTCAATTAATTATCATATTGTATCGATTCTTTGCCCGTCATTTTCATCTTTTTGTTCTTGAAGCCGATATTTTTACGAGAGGATAAAGTAATGCATTTTAGACAAGTTTAGGGGGCTATCTGCCACATTTCAAAGTTCAGGGTGACAACAACCCTTTTTGAATAAGTTTAAGGGATTGTAAATACATTAAGCCATATTTATAAAAAGATGCAGTTTAGGAATAACATGAAAAAGGTTATAATACAACTCAGGTAGCTAAAACTGCCTAGTGAGCTAAAAGTTATAATCCAAACTCACCAATCTTTATTTAATCATTGCAGCTTGTAATTGATTTCTCTTTATTGTAAGATATATTTCTTTTCTACTTCTTTCATACCGGTATTACAATTGTCGCACCAAACCAACTGCATCAGGCCCATTGCCACAATTTAGCATTATTTCTAAATCCTTTTCCAACTATATATGATATAACTTTTTATATGCGTCTACGTTAAAGCTTTAAAACTATTTGACTTAATGTATAGGGAGCTTCCTAGAACTTGTCTCCAAATGTCATTTTTTCTTTAAACTTGAAATATTCTCAAATAACCCTTGAACAAGCAAAAGTGCACTAATTTGATCTCTCAATATCATGTATAAACTTTTGGTTGGTTTGGCACTTCAATAATGTCATTTTCTTTATTTTTCTCTTTCCAATCAGATTCTGACATTGTAACATTAAGATGGGGCAAAATAATGCACTTATATCAAGTTCATGGAAGTTATTTGAAACTATGAAAATTTAGAAAAAATGATTTTTGTTGACAAGTTCTATAATATCCTCGATGTATTTAGCCTGAATAATTTAGAAATTGTGCATTTGATATATATGCATCTTGCTTATGGATTGTAATAATTAACATAAGTATCCGTTATTTAAAAAAATAAATTAAAGTATGCATTTTGAAGTAACTTTTTTAAAAAAAAAAATTAGGAGAGTTTCATTGTAATAATTAACAATGTACTTTTTATTATTGCATACCTCATAATACAAATAAAACAAATCTAAATATACCAACAAATACATGGTATGTTAAGAATCTTTATAGAAATAACCATAATTAAATATGAATGGAGGTTATAGTGTGAAAAACGTAAAATGTAGAGAGGTTATAATTATTTTTCATAACACAGCAGGTAGTAGTTTATTTTGTCAAAATACAGGGAGGTTATAATTATTTAACTTTGTTTTTATTAACATAATAGTATATCAATTTCAAATCTTGACATCATAATACACACTTATCAATTTACTAATATAATGATCAAAACTATGTTTTACTCAAAAAAAATTACCTTTGAGCTCCTACTAAACAAGTAAGATTCAACTTTCAATTTATTTCCCTACCACTAGTGCCCTCATCTTCTTCGACCTTTTTTTTGCTTTTGCTGGAGAACTACAACAAATTTATTTTCAGTTTCTCATCTATTCCGGCCGACAATGCAACTTGCAAATACGTCAGTTCGCCTTTGGGGTTCTTCACTTCTAGTCCCGCAATTGTTTTTGGATAGTTTTCTCAGACGGAACCAGGGCCGGCCCTGGGGGTGGGC